>PVJD01011462.1:0-46133 GCA_004026545.1 Mormoops blainvillei
CCTTCTGCCCACCTCCCTGTCCTGTTTGATTCTGGAATTTTCTACGAGCCCCCTGCCCCCCCGATGGAGTTGAAGGAGGGATGGTAGCAAATTCCCGGCTGGGCACCAACTTCCACCCTCACGTGGTTAGTTCCATATTATTTTCCTACTGTTCCAGCCATCTCCCCTCCTGGGGCGGGGGAGGGGGGACAAGGTTGCCATGGGTAATTGGCCTCAAATTTGTTTACCTCAGCGCTCCACACTCCCCCTCCTTCCCATCTCTCCCTCTGTCTCCCCCACCCCACCGTGGCTCCCTGAGCCATCTGGAATTGCAGTTCTCTCTCGCCCCACGTGGGAGCCAGAGAAGGCCAGTTTGAGCGCCGTGTGGGAGGCCCGCGCGTCCCAGGAACATGGGCAACTGGATTTCGAAAACAGCCGGTCGGTGACCAAGAAAAACACAGATAATGGACAACAGAGACGCTGGCCTGGGGTTCAGCACATGCAGATGAAAGCAAGTCTCTGATGAAAAATTCTAATGATTTTTGCTCTTGTTCAGAACTGAAGCCTAATCTGCAATATCGGGTGTCAGGGAAGAGAGGGTTGGGTGGGGGTGGGAGCTGAGTCTGCTTCCAAAGGAGACGGAGAACCTCGCGGCCGGGAGGCTCTGCGCGCTCACAGGGCCAGAGGCTCCAGGTGGTGGCGAGGTTGCCTGGAGGACCCTCTCCGTGAGGGAGGCGGGAAGTGTTAGCCTTTGTTGTTGGTTTTGACAGAGAAGGAGGTTGAGGCTTAGGAAGAGGATTGCTCCCAGGCAGACGTGGGTCCAGGTATGTGATGGCCCGAGTCTCCCATCCGGACCTTTCTGCTGAACTGGGCAGACAGCCTCCACGGGGACAGAGATTTGTGTTGGACTTCAGGTCAGCTCTGCGGCAAATCCTCTCCTGAAACTGTGGGTGACAGTCAAAATAATTAACAACGGGAAGGGCGAGGCGCTGACCCATCGGAGCGGTGGCCAGCCATGCGAGGGGGTAGCCAGGTCTAGAGGGCCCCGGAGGCCCACGAGGTCAGAGCGGCCAGGCCGCAGGAGCTGGGACCTCCAGATGCAGAAGCCATTCACCACCTGCAGCGGCGCCTTTTTGCATTTCAGTGACCGGCGCCCATAAGCGCGTGTCCCAGGTGACCCTCGGCGCCTCTCCATCCGTACGATTCCCCATAAGTTTCCTGTCCTCATTGACACGGGCCTGGGAGGAGGCCTCTCTGGCCTCCGTTTCCCTATGCATGAGTTGCGGGCAGGTTCAGCACCTGGTGCTCCAGAAATTCGGGCAGAGAAGACCACCCTGCCCACCACTTGACCCGGACTCTGGCCTGGGGCTGCTACTCAAGAGCACCTGCTGTACGTCTGGTGTCCCGGCCCGCTCTTGCATCCACCCAGCTCCTGTCCCGTGTTGAGTTGTGGTAACAAACAGATGAGCACCCGTACATCCCGACAGAGCAGGGAGGCCACAGCCTCCCGTCCTCCCTATTCCAGGCCCTTCTCTGCTTGGGAACCAGCCCCACACAGAGCACAGCATCCTTTCTTGGTGTTAGGACAGCAGAGGTGGGACAGCCTGGCTCAACCAGCTCCCAGGCTCCCAGCTGGGTTCTGGAGGGCCCCACACAGACCCCACACTCTCCCTCCGCAGGCACAGGGCTGGGTCCGAAGGAGGACCAAAGGCTGCTGGAAGGAGGCCCTAACTAAGCAGAGACCTGGGGGGACGCTGGGTCCAGCACACCATCTTATAAGGGGCCTCGTGGAAGGGTCCGTCTCCTCTGAACCGAGAAGAACTTCTGGAAGGCAGCCGAGCCCCTGACACCAGCCTTCCTAATGACTCCCTGCGTGCGACGCTGCTGTTGGGGACCATGCTCTCCCCCCGGAGTGAGGGGTTCCCAGCCAGGTGTGGGGGTGACGGGGAATTTGAGCAGATGCCTTTCCTTCCTCCTGTTCACCTACCGCACCGCCTCACGGGGAGCAGCACAAGAACTTCCAGAGCCCCTCACTGACAGCAGCAAGGCCGCCATTGCAGGGGGCGGGGGCCTGGGGATTGGCTGGGAGGGGGAGGGGAAGGCAGGTGGTGTTTTGAAGGGACCGTGGCAGTGGTGGCTCCTCTGGTCTCTGGCCAGAACACCCTCCATCAAAGTGTGGGGGGTCCTGTGGTTCCTGTATCAGGTCGCCTGGGGCACCTGTTAAGAGACCCTGTGGAGTGAAGGTCACTGAGACAGGGCAGTTCCCGTGACCACTGCGGAGAGTCTCTTGCTTTGAAAAGGTTTGAGACCCACTACTGTAGATGGAAACGTCACAGTTCCGGGCAAGGACCCCCTTAACTTCCTCCTCCGCTGCCCAGACTGCCTGGGCTTGAGCCCCGTCTTTGCCACTTATGAGCCGGGGTGGGGGTTTTTGGCTGGGCACGCTATCCTCTGGCCTCAACCGCCTCGTCTGTGAAATGCGAGAGAAGCAGAACGCACCTGCTCTGCTCAGCTTCCTCTGAGCCCCCTTTGCAAGGGGGTGGACGGCATCGTGCCTTAGGGCTTCCTGAGAGTAGTCCAGGCAGGAGCTGTCCCAGCTGGGAGCCTTTCCCTGACCGGTCCCCAGCCTCGTCAGGTGCCCGGTGGTGGGATTTGTCAGGGGTGGGGAAGGCTCTGAGCCAGGCACACGAGGCCTCCAGTCCTGGCTTCACCACTTGCCGCCTGTGCCACCTGGGGCAAGTGCCTCCTGGGCGCGGGCGCTGGAGCGCAGCTCTGCCAGACGGGCAAGGCTCTGGCTTTTGCAGGGCGAGGTCGCAGACGATCCACTCACAAACGAATCAGTGAAACGAAGTGACTGACCACAGTGATGACTGAAAAGACAGAAAGAAAGAGTCATAACTGTTGTGAAGGCAAGACAAAGGGGGCTGGCAGAGCGTGACAGCCCGAAGGTGGGGGCCGCCTCTCAGGGGGCCTGGATGCCAGGCGACTGGCCTGGCACGAACAGCGGAGCCTCCCGAGCAGAGAGACAGCAAGTGCGAAGGTTGGGGCAGGCATGGGCGCGGCCTGCAGTGGGGCCGGGAGAGGGCCGGTGGGGCAGGGATGTCGATCGGGAGGGACCATGGTGGGGCCGGGGGCCGAGAGGTCAGCAGTGGACAGGTCTTGCAGGGCCTGTGACATAAGGTCATGCGGTGACTTGGGGCCTCAGGTCCTCTAAGGAACTACGGTTGTTCCCAAGTCTGGGCGCTAGGACTCTATTTGCGCATGTCTGGGTGGGCTTGCTTAGGTCGCTGGCTTCTCTCTGCCCCTGACAAGGGGTCATGGCAAAGAACGTCCCTTCTCTCTTTTGTGTCCTCAAACCTAAGGCCCAGCCAGAGCGTCTCAGGGCCCTTTTCAGGTCCTTGAATGTGGTGCCCCAGAGCCTGCTCCTCCAGGGGGTCTGGCCCTGGTGGGGTTCGGTCCCCTCGCAGGCAAGCAGGCTGGCCACCTGCGAGAGGGGTGCGCCAGTCCCCTCTGGAGGCCTGGCTCTGAGGACAGGAGTGGGCTGCAGCGAGAAGGCGCAGGAAGGAAGGAGGCAGAGCCGTGCGGGGAGGGAGAACGACTGTTACCATGGAAGGAGCTGCAAGGTATTCTGGGATCAGAATTCTCACTGCAGGGGACTCGTCACGGGGGGAGGAGGAATGATTGGGGAAGATGATGGGGAAACCAGTGTCTTTCTTTTGTCCTTGGTGCTTTCCTGCATCCCTGAAGACAGCGAGTGGTCCCCCTGCACCCCCAGAGCTGGCCCATCTGCAGCCTGTCCCCCCAGTGGTCCCCTCCCAGTCCTGCCCACCGCCTCATGTACAGAAGGCAGCGAGTGGCCCCTTTCCAGGAGGCCTGTTTACCACGCAACAACAGCAAATTAGTGCTCTTAAAAGGCATTCGGCATTTATCCCTGCAAACAAGCTCGCTGAAAAGGGGGCCTGCAATGCCTTCACCCCAGAATCTGCTGGAGTGGGGTCTGCTGTGCATCTTAATCAACTTCCTTCCACCCACCACATTAAATGCATTTAATCTACTCTTGCAAGTGGCTAATTTTGAAAATCCGCTTATCAGAATTAGGTCCTCAACATCCATATTTATTTACTTTTCATTTTCATAATCTCTTTTTTTCCCCCATGTGTATGACTGAATTCCATTTTCCATTGTCTGGCTCTCTCTCAGAGGTCCGGGGGGCTGGGTGGGGGCCAGGGGCCAGGTAAGGAGCAAATTGGAAATGGGAACATGTTAGGGGTGACAACAGGGGCTAGGAATTCGCTTCAAGAATCGAAGACTGGGCTCTCCCTGGCGGGGTCCCGTTTTGGGAAAATCACAAAAGGCTGAGACTTGAGCAGAGCCAAGTGAAGAAGATGAGAATGTCTTGACAGGTCCTGGACTTTGCGGGGGTGGGGCGGGGCGTGCCTCTCTTTACCCAGGGGAACCGGCAGCCATGGTAGAAATATGCAAGAAAGGGATTGGGAACAACTGCTAGCCCCCAGTGCCTGCCGGGTGCCAGCTGCGTGCTAAGTGTCTCGTGTATATCACCCCAGTGCTCACGTCAAGATGCCGGGCGGGCAGGGCCCCAGCTCTCAGATAAGGACATTTTCGCCAGGACGCAGACCGGGTTCGTGTCCAGGCTGCATACCCTCCCACTTTGTACCATGTCGTCAAGAGTGCAAGGAGCGCTTGATCCCTTTAAGTGTGTAATAAGCACAAGCATGTTGGTGCGGGACACGGGCCTGTGAGAAACAGGCTCAAGGGAGAGATGGGTTTTCAGAGTCCGGAAAACGGCTGGTCAGGTTGCAGGCTGCGCAACCGCGAACGCGGGCTATGCACGTGGCCTCTTTAACCAGAGTCGAGACTCCGAAAGTTCGGTAAGAGTCATTAAAGAGCTCCCGACAGAGGCTAGGCCGTTTGACCCCTGAGGAATTATTCATTTAGTGTCATTTTTGTCATCGCTGGCCTCCCACTCCCTCCCTTATTTATGAGTTTATTTGAAACAACGTCCGGAGCAAAAACCTGGATTTGATTTTATTTCGTTTCCTTTGGACGTTGACTGGGTACCTCATATGTGCCAAGTAATGTTATGCAGAGCACTGAGAAAGAGGGATGAATCAAATATATTTCTAGCCAGGGGAAGCTCACATTTAGTGAATTTTAAAAGAAAAGCTCAGAACAACAAAGTATTAACACACACATACTAGATAATTTTATTCTCTCAGAGAACAGCTATGTTACTTTGTAGCCACCTGCTCTGACAGAATAAGTGGAGATTTTCAGATTTAATGGAAATTTCAAAAGCATCAGGCATTACAGGTTGGTGGTTATGATTAGGACTGAACTGTCAGCAGACCTGCTGAGCTCAAGCTGCAGCTCTGCCACATTCACTGTGTGACCTTGGGCAAGTCAGAGCCTCAATGTCTTCATCTGCAAAATGGGGCTAGAGTAGCATCTGCCCGTTGGGCCGTGCGGATTTACACGAGCACAGCATGTGGCGCTTTCGCGCAGTATCTGACCAGGACATATACCTAACGACTGAAGAGTAAACACTGGTCAATGGTTTCCAACACTGAAAGCAGGTTTGTAAGGCACCTGGGGAGTGAATTAACCTGTTAGTGGGTCTCCAGGTCCTGGTGCCAGGTGCTGGGTGAATGGCAAAATGGACCAATGGTTTACCCATGAGCAGGACCCCCCTCTCATTTCCCTACCCCCCTTTCCCTCTCTCAAGTTCCTGCCCCGCCCTGGCATTGAATGCTTTTGTAGGATATACTAAAGTATATTCCTTCAGACTTGCAAGTAGCCTGTATTCGACCCCACTCCTGTCAGCCCACCTACCTAAGGTAATAAAAACTTGCAGAAGACAAAATTTCCTCTCCTTCCACGTTAGGGGCATGTGGGCGTGTATCTGCAGGAGGGGAGCAGTGGGAGCGTGTGTGTGTGTCGAGGCAAGGGGAGTAGGCGGGTGTGTGTGCAGGGAGACACCTGCGGGTGTGGGCTTGGGGGTTTGTGAATGAACGAGTGTATATATGCGCACGTGTGTGCGGGGCCAGGCCTATGGGAGGGGCGGTGACCTAGGAGAGGTACGATGTTCAGGAACACCCATTCTCCCTGCGCCCTGCAGCATGACGTGCTGGTGTTCTGTACAGTGAGACCTAACGGGACAAGCCGCAGGTGAGGAAGTGGGAGTGAAGGGTGTTCAGGGCAGGAGCTGGTGATGGGGTGAGAGCTGGCTTCAGAGGTGGGCAAGGTAGGAGGTGGGGAGCAGAGGGCTATGTGAACACCAGAGGAGACAACCCAGTGCAGGGGGATTCTGTGAACGGCCTGCCGGCTGCTGTCACCATGGTTCCCACAGACCAGGGAGAGTGGACAGTGGACGGAGGCCACGGGGGAAGGGCAAGCCGCTGGCCCAGGTTGAGGAGGGTGGCTCTGCTCCAGCACCAAGGTAGCGAGGAGGCGGGTGGGACTGGGAAGTGGGGAGGAGGAAGGGAGAGGATCCGCAGTGGCAGAGCTGCACAAATACTAGGTATTTATAGTGTTATCTGTTGATTCTGAGAGCTGAGTCAAGCCGCATTTAAAATATGCGATTTCATACTGGAGGAAAGAATCAGGTCCCTTATTAAAAGAAAACAGAAAGGCTGCGGAAGGAGGGTCTCCAGGTGGGACCGGGCTGTGGGGATAGCAGGCTCTGGCTGGGGCTGGCCCTGCCATGTTTCACACTTCCTTTGAGGAGGGTCTGACAGTTCTGTCCCTAGTACTGTGGGAGTTTCCTAAGGTGGGGCTTCTTGCTCTACAAGCCTGGCTCGAGCAGAATAAAAATCTTCCCTAAGTTCATTTAGCACCGCCGAGGAGGCTGACATTTTAAAAAACAGGTTTCGCGTGCACGCACGCACACTCCTACCCTCACTTGAGCCTCGGGGAGCACCGAGGGCACCTTGCTGTCCACTGCAGTTATCGCCAGGTCATTTTTGCCTGCAAGTGACAGGAAACCCAATCCAAACTGGCTGATGAAAAAAGGAAATATGTTGACTCTCATAACTGAAAAGGTGGAGAGGGTCTTCAGGCACAGCTGGATCCAGGGGCCCAGTTTCTCTTTCTCTCTCTCTCTTTCTCTTTCTCTCTCTCTCTCTCTCAGATCTGCCTTCCATGGGGCTGGCTTCAATCTCAAGCTCTTTGTGGGGCCCTCAGAGACCCTTCCTCTTGGAGTCACTTCAGAAGGAAGATCTGGTTGATCCTGAACGCCGTTGGCTGAAATGCGATCAGTTATCCCTAGGCAGGCCAACCACTGTGTCTGGGGTGTGGAATGAACTGACTGGCTGGGGTCCCAGTCATGCCCGCCCCCAAGGCCCAAAGGGGCCTAGGGGAGGGGGTGAACAGGCACTGCCCGGCCAAAGCTGAGGTGTTCACGACAGCCACGGAGGAGGCTCTCCAGGGCACGGACGTGGGTGGGGTCGCTGCTCCACGGCTCAGGGCAGGCAGCCTCTCTCCTCATGCTCCCCCGGGGCCTCTGACGGAGAACCCAGCTTGCACGGTACACCTCACCCTGCTCAGTGGAAAAGACAAGCAGAGCAAGGAAGTGAAAGAGACAGGAAAGCAGGCCTGCTGACTGCGGTGGCCACCGGTCATTTTTTGGTGCTCGGAACCCACCTTCTTTATAGATATCACCCCAAATTCCCCCTCTGTATCTGGGTGACTCAGGCAGGGCAGAAGGGAAGGTACTGGGGTCCCCCTCCCCGACCACAGAGGCATCCGGGCGCAGGTCTGGGCCTGAGCTCCATCAGATGCCCTCTCCTGGGACTGTGACCCTTGATCAGGTGTCTCAGGGACAGCGGGGACAACAGGAGGGCTCAGTCCGCCTCCCCGAGGCGCTGGCATTTTGGTGGCCTGGTGCCACGCTGACAAGGTTTCAAGCCATCTTAGGCTTCCTACCTCTTCATCTCACTCCCGACTCACCCCAGGCCTGGCCCCCAGCCTCCTTCGGGTTTCGGGAACCCCAAGGGCTGCCCAGGAATTCCCTTTTCCTCGCTTTAGCCTCAGAACTCTCTGGCACACTCGCAGGCTGGGGCTCCCGCCGGTCCACTCCAGGCCTGGCCCGAGGGGAGGCTGCCCCGAGCCCTGCAGGGGAGGGAATTTCACAAGCCCCTCGCCTGGCCTCTTGCTTTCAGCTCCCGGCCAGACCTGGCTGGGTGGCCCTCACGGCCAAGGTCAAACCTGCCAAAGGGCCTCGCCTTTCTGGAACTTTCCGGCAATGCTCATTTCTCTGAGCTACAAGCTTATGCCTGGCTCACTGGTGGCAAGCAGCTCAGTGAATGAGCTCACAAACGTTGAAGTTTCCTTCAGCGCATTCTGCTCCCACTCACCCACCTCTGCAGTCACAGAATTTCTTCTCCTTGCCCTGGGGGTGCTTTTCCTCCCCAGCCTCCACGACCAAGCATGAGTCACGGCTGTGGAGCCAGACTTCCGGGCTGCAGAGGCTCAGAAGCTACCGGCCCAAGCAGGAGAGGAAGGTGACGGGCCGTGGAGACACACATTGGGCTAAGGCCGGCGCGGAGGGGAAGGGAGGCAGAAGGAGCTGAGATCCAGGGGTGGAGGAGCAGCATGTGCCTCCCTTTCACCCCCTCCAGGAGGACCAGGTCACCGCGTGGCAGCTGAGTCGCCCTGAGTAGTTGCCAGTGATCAGGAATGGTTAGCGGTCAGCTTGTTCCCCACCAGGGCTCTAGGTAGGAGTCATGCCTGCCTGAGCCCCAGGGATCACAGCCCGCCTTTCAACTCTGGTCATCCTCCAGAATGGAGCATGGGGGCACATTGAGGGAGACCATGGCATAAAGAGAAAGATATCCCCTGCCCCAGGGCATGTGGGAACAAGTATTAAATCTCCCACAGAGCCGGCAACACCCCAGCGACAGCTAAGGGCCTGCCCTGTGCATCGAGACAGACACGTGGGCTCCTTTGGGGAAAACACCTGGTTCCCAACTTTGGCGTCTGTACCCGAGTCACGCATCCAGAAAAGGCAGGAAGGCGCAGTCACGCGTGCAATGCAGCCGATTCACAGTCATGCGGATCAGAAGCTCCGGCCCTGGGGTGAGGCCGTGCCTGTCAGTCACGTGAGCTCTGCTGCAGGAGCGTGAGGCCTGGGCGCTCGCTGAAGAGTACAGCCCAGAGCCTTGAGCCCTGTACAGGTCCGGCGAAGCTGTCCTGGAAACTCTCAGGCCAGAGGTCCTCAGATCCACTCCTCAAGTATCTCAAAGACTATGCCAGAAGTTTCCGGGGATGATTTCAACTTGTCCAGCAGGCCCTGGATTCTCTGCAGATGGTAGGACTCCCCGCTGGGAACCCCGAGCCTGGCGGAAAGCTGGGACAGCGAATCAGTCTCATCTGCAGGCAGCAGGGCCCAACACCCCCAGGGATGCCTGAAACCGTGGGTCGTACCCAACCCTGTGTGCACTATGCTTTTTCCTATACAGACATATCTCTTCACTTAAAGGAAACACCTCCCGGCTTCTCTTGGGCATGTCCAAATTGCCAGCGTCACCACACTTGTGCTTTGGGGCCTTTATTAAGTAAAATAAGGGTGACTGGAACACAAGCACTGTGATTCCATGACATCGATGTGACAACCGAGAGGGCTAAGTGACTAACGGAAGAGGAACATCTACAGCGTGGGGATGCTGGACAGAGATATGAGTCATGTCCTAGGTAGGACAGAGTAGGACGGGTGAGACGTCACCATCTACCCAGATGACACACAATTTAAAACTTATGAGTTGTTTATTTCTGAAATTTTCCATTCCATATTTTCAAACCACCGTTGACCGGGGTTAACGAACCGTGGAAGCAAAACCTCAGATAAAAGGCGCTTGTTAGTATTTGCACAGGAAATGAAATGTACTCCCAAGTGGACAACAGGCTTATAAGTTAGTTTCCGTCTGGCATGGAGACGACGCGAGGGCTCAGACGTGGGAGGTGCACTGGTCATGTTAAAAATCAGAGTTAAACCTATTCAGATGGCTCAGTTTAAAAGACCCAATGATAAATTGGGCCAGTGGTTTCTTTTATGAAACGGCTCTAAAGCGTTGCCTATTTTTCACTCGGAGCTCACTTTAAGTGCATTCCAGTTTGGACTTATAATTTATTTTAAGGCTCCTGCTGCAGCTTGGCTCCCTGAGTCTTGCGATGACTCTAGGCTAAAAGCAATAACCGACCTCAGAAGAAGAAGGAGGGAGGCTCTGAGTCGTGCAAGCACAGCCTCCGAGAGGAACACGTTTTCCGGGGACCTCGGGTGGTGGCCGTGGCAAGTTGCCTCTGTCCAGGGGGTGGTGTTGGACCACCTCTCATCCACGGCTGCAAACACCTCAGTACAAAATCAACCCACAGCCTCAACGCCAGGAGGACTTTGCTTCTGCGTGAGGACCGTGAGGACCGTCGGCAGCACCTGGGTTGTAATGAGTAATGACCGCGACGCTTGGGTGGAGCTTTCCAGCTGGTGGGTAGAGGCTCTGGGTGTTCTGGCTGCACCTGGCAGGCGTGGCCACTGGACCAGGGACGTCAGGCGGGCCGCAGCTCTCAGAGGATCGATGGGGGCCACAGAAAACATTTTAAATGATAATCGTCATTTGTTTGTGTGAATCTGTATCTGAAAAAGTGTCCTCGTGCAGCAAACCTGTGATTTCAGGCACATTATTTCTAGGACAAGGCCAAAGGTATTTAGATTAAAAACAAGTGAGTCGAGTTACTGGCAACATGTAAGTAAATGATAGTGCACAACCCACATGGATGACAGAAGCTTGGGGAGGGCGGCTTTGTGCTACGCTGCTGCGGCCCTCGGTCTGAAGGCGCAGACACTGAGCTCCCCGCTTCCACCCCCTGTCACAGTGATCGATGCTCCTGAAGCCAGAGAGCAGCGTTCGATCCATATTTACAGCAGAATGTGGAGGCAGGATGCTGGAAGGATTTTTTTTTTTTGTCTCAATAACCCGCTCCCCCCACCATTTTTTGGTTTCATGTACACTGGAGATGAATGAATGACAGATCAAAAGGAAGCTGAGGCCATGTGGTGAAGCCCAGCCTTGTCACCCATTTCACAGATGAAGAAGCCAAGACCCGGAAGTGAAGGTGACTTGATTCTATGGTAAGTTGGAACTGGGTCCAGAGAGCTCTTTCTAGGGCAAAGACAAAAGCCTAAGTCCCCAGGCAGGGGACAGATGCCTACGAATCAGTGAGAAGAAAGACCCAGGAGAGAGATGGGAAAGGGTTTCAAAGAAAATACAAATGACATTTAAATATCAGAAAAGATGCTTAACCTCATGCATAACAAGAGAGATGCAAATTAAAATTATATGGACACATCTGCTTCTGGCTATGATGGAATAGCTTGTATCAGACCAATCATTCTGTTGGGAATAATTAGGAAAACTGGATGAAATTTTACAAAAACCAACTGTTTGCAGATATTGGAGAGCTATCAAGGCCCCAAGTCCCAGAGTGAAGGGAAGCTCAGAGAGGGACCTGGTTTCTGGCTGCCTCTAGCTCTGAGGCACATTCTAGTTCTAACTCAGGGACTGAGAGGCCGAGGAGAGCTTTGGCAATGTCGGGGACCAGGGAGACAAAACTGGAGTTCAGGGTCCTTTAAGAACTAAGGACCCTATCCGTACATTCGTGTTGATGGCAGCATTATTCACAATAGCCCAAAGGTGGGAACAACCCAAGTGTCTAGCAGATAAATAAATAAACAAAATGTGCTATATACACACAATGGAATACAAGGTCTATCCAGAAAAAGTCCAGCCATTGTTAACATAACGAGAATGGTTTGTGTGACCTTGGTGTAACCGGGCGGCCAAGGAGAGTGGACTGGGGAGCACGTGCTTCACTGCACTAGTCGGTGGGGGCGGCAGACGCTGTTGAGTGAGCGTGCGTACTGTGTGGTTGTCGCATTCAAAAGGACTAGCAAGTGGAGCAACAAATTCACATCAGACTTTGCACTAAGAGTGAGCATGCCTCCGCAGGAACTATTGGTGATTCAGAGGCTGCAGCTGTGGGCAACTGGTGATTGGCAGCCACGACAACACGCCCGCTCATGGATCACATCTCATGCCGAGTTTTTTGCAAAACATCAAATCACCCAGGTGACTCAGTTTCCCTACAGCCCTGATTTGGCACCTTGCAACTCTTGGCTTTTCCCAACACTAAAATCACCTTTGAAAGGGAAGAGATTTCGGACCGTTGATGAGATTCAAGAAAATATGAAGGGGCAGCTGACTGCAACTGGGAGACCTGTGTGAGGTCCCAAGATGCCTACCTTGAAGGGGACTGAGGGATCATTGTCCTATGGACAATGTTTTTTGTATCTTGTATCTTCTTCAACAAATGTCTCTATTTTCTCCCCAGAGTACATGGCTGGATACTTTCTGGACAGACCTCTATTTATTCATCCTTAAAAAGGAGGGAAATTCTGACATGTGATACAGCATGGACAAACCTCAAGGACATCATACTGAGTGAAATAAGCCAGTCACAAGAAGACAAATAGTGTATGATTCCACTGATATGAGATACCTAGCGTGGGCAAATTCACAGAGACAGAAAGGAGATTGGTGGTCTCCAGGGGCTGAAGAGAGGGGGATTGGGGAGTCATTTAATGGGGACAGAGTTTCAGCTTTGCAAGATGGAAAGAGCTCTGTAGGTGGGTGGAGGGGCTGGTTGCACAGTAATGTGAGTGAACTTAATAACACTGAACCGTACATTTAAAAAAATGGCTAAGATGAGGACTTCTGGTTAAGATGGTGGCATAGGCAGGCATGGCTCACCTCTTCACACAACCACATCAAAATTACAACTAAACTATAGAACAGCCATCACTCAGAGCCATCAGAAACCGATTTGAATGGAAGTTTGACAACTACGGAATGAAAGAAACCACATCCATCCAGAATGGTAGGAGGGGTGCAGACGTGGAACGAGCTGGTCCCTCATCCACGTGTGGTGTATAAAAATTTGGGAGGGATAGCTCGGAAGTGAGGAGTCCCAGCCCCCCACCAGGCACCCCCAGCCCAGGGTTCCAGTGCCAGAAAAATACGTCCTCACAACTTCTGGCTGCAAAAACTAGCAGGGGTTGAGTCGGTGGAAGAATCTTCTGGAGCCCCAGGCAGTCCCTCTTAAAGAACCCACACACAGACTCACCTACTCAGACTCACTGCCTCTGAGCTCCAGCACCAGGATAGCAACTTGAAAGGCACCAGCGGCATAAAGGGAGGAACTGCAGTGTCAAGGCATCAAGGGGAGCAGAAGCCATTGTCCCTTTGCTAAGTCCTCTCTCCACAGGGTCAGCAAGCTGGTGCCATATCTGAGACTCCAACAACCTGGCTAATATTGTTTGACCCACCTTGGAGATTCCCAGAGACTCTGCCCCACCCAACTTATGGGCCCACCCAAGCTGCTTTTTCATATGAATGGCTGGTCTTAGCTTATGCTTCACAACTTCCTAAATCCTCTCAAACAAGCAACAGCGGATGTCAGTGAGCTCCAGGCCTGTCACAAGCAGCAGCCAGCTTAGATTCGCAGCTCGGCTTTGCCTGGGAATCTCTTAAGTCCAGCACAAGTAGCAGCCATCTCAGGTTGCTTCACAGCCCAGGCAGGGTAGCCCTGGGCAAAACCCAGACAGGGGTTGACCTTGGCCTGCACCACCTGGGAAACCCCAGGGCCAGCGCACCCAATGGACAGCCACAGACCACGTAGGAGCACCACCACCCCTGCCCTGCACAGCTGATCCTCCACGGAGGGCGGAGGTTGGTGGTCCGTGGTCACAGCCAGTCCTTGCAGCTGACTGGCCTGGGTAAGTTCCTCCCATTGACCTGCCAACAGCAACCAAGGCTCAACTACCAGAGGAGGGTGCACTCAGCCCACATGAACGGCGTACCTCGAGTACCCAGCTTGGGTGATAGGGGAGACTGTGCCACTGGACCCTGCAGAACACCTACGCATTAGGCCACACTAGCAAGACAGGGAGTCATAGCAGCTCTACCTGATACACAGAAACAAACACAGGGAGGCTGCCAAAACTAGGAGACCCAAATGGAAGAAGAGATCAAAACTCAAGAAAAAGAACTAAACAAATGAAGATAAGCAATCCATCAGAGGCAGAGTTCGAAACACTGGTTATAAGGATGCCCAAGGGCCGCAGTGAGGGCCTCAGCAGCATAAAAAAGATACAGTCAGAAACAAAGGATGCACTAAGTGAAATAAAGAATAATTTACAGGGAAACAAGAGTAGAGTGGGTGAAGCTGAGAATCCAATCACTGATTTGGAATATTAGGAAGGAAAAAAGAACCATCAGAACAACAAGAAGAAAAAAGAATCCATAAAACTGAGCATAGAATAAGCAGCCTCTGGGACAATTTCAAGCATTTCAACATTCGCATCATAGGGGTGCCAGTAGGAGAAGAGAAAGAGCAAGAAATTAGAAATCTATTTTTTAAAATAATGAAAGAAAACTTCCCTCATTTGGTGAAGGAGATAGACATGCCAGTCCTGGAAGCACTGAGAGTCCTAAACAAGCTGGATGCAAAGAGGCCCACTCCAAGACACATCATAATTAAAAGGCCAAAGCTTAAATATAAAGAGAAGATCTTAAAAACAGCAAGAGAAAAGAAGTTAGTTAGCTACAGGGGAGTTCCCATAAGACTGTCAGCTGATTTCTCACAAGAAACTTTGCAGGCTAGGAGGGACTGTCAAGAAATTATCAAAGCCGTGCAAAGCAGGGACCTACGGCCAAGACTGTTGTACCCAGCAAAGCCATCACTGAGAACCAAAGGGCAGATAAAGAGCTTCCCAGACAACAACAAAAAACAAAAACAAAAACAAAACAAACAAACAAAGCCCAAAACTAAAGGAGTTCATCATCAGCAAACCATTATTATATGAAATGTTAAGGGACTTATTTAAGAAAAAGAAGATCAAAACTGTGAACAATTAAGTGGCAAAAAATACAAATCTACCAACAATTGAATCTGAAAAACGAACAAAGCAAACAAGAACAGAGACAGAATCATGGATACGGAGAGCATTTTGATGGTTACCAGCTGGAGGGGGTATGGGGGAATGGTGAAGAGGTGAGGGGATGAAGAAGTACAAATAGGTAGTTATGGAATAGCCATGGGGATGTAAAGTACGGTACAGGAAATGGAGTAGCCAAGAAGTTCTATGCATGACCCTTGGACAGAAACAATGGTGTGAGGATGGCCTGAGGGTTTGGGGTGCTGGGTGGATGGATGGCAAAGGGGGGAAAACCCGGACAACTGTAATAACATAATCAATAAAATATAATTTTTAAAAATGGTTAAGATGAAAAATTTTTGTTTTATACATAAATATATTTCAGCACAGTTTAAAAAGTGGAAGAACATTGGTAAATACGTTTAGGCATTTCATTTCAGACCCCAAAGGGTTATACACCATTGGCAAGTGACCCAGAACTAAACCACCCCTCTCTCAGGGACAGGAGGCTTGTTTCAAACCATCTCAGTTCCTAACGGGTTTAGGGCAACCAGAGATAGCTGGTGATCCTGGCTTAGGCAGAAGTAAAAGTCAGTTCTCCTGAAAGAAGATGACAACCTCAGAGCCTCAGATGATCTATCCCACCTGCGTCTATTATGTCTGATATTCAATGAAAAACATAAATGCAAAAAGAATGGGACGAAAGTCAAGAGAGAAGGAGCACATTAGAAACATATCCATGGGCATCCAGATATTTGAGGTATCAGGGTTGGGCTTTGAAATAACTGTAATTAATAGATCAAGAAATTAGATGACGAGACGGAGAATTTCAACAGAGAATGGGAACTATTAAAAAAAAATCAAATGAAAGCTCTAAAAATGATAAAAGGGGATGATAAATTTGACAAAAGATGTGCAAGACCTGCACATCGCTGAGAGATTAAAGGAGCTGTAAGTAAATGGAGAAGTATATCGCGTTCGTGGGTCAGAAGACTCTGTGGCTCAGGTGTCAATTCTCCCCAAATGGACTTACAGAGTCAATGCAATATTTTTTGTAGAACTTGGCAAATTGACTCTAAAATTTATATGGAAATGCAAAGGATCTAGAACAGTCAAACATTTTGAGAAAAAGGAGTAATTTGGGGAACTTATGCTACCTTATTTTAAGACTTACAAAGACAGTGTAATATTGAAATAAAGATAGACACAGAGATCAATGGAGCAGAAAACTGAGTCCAGCAGTGAAATTAATGAGTAAAGGATATTATTTTCAACAAATAGTGCTGGAACCCTTGGATAATCATAGGCAAAAAAAAAAACAAAAAAACAAAAACAAAAACAAAACTTCACTATAACCTCACACTGTACACAAAAATTAACTTGAAATGTACAATAGATCTAAACGAAAAAACAAAAACTGTAAAGCTTCTAGAAGAAAATATTAGTGGTCTTGAGTTTGGTAAAGATTTCTAAGTATGTTACAAAAAAATGAACTGTAAAAGAAAAAACCTATAAGTTGGATTTCATCAAGATTAAAACTCTTCAAAAGACACTATTCCCTCTGGCAGTGTCTTAAAAAGTTCAGTTGCCATATGACCCAGCAGTTCTACTTCTAGAAGAAAGTCCACAGGAAGACTTGCATGTGAATAATCACAGCAGCATTATTCATAATATGTCCAACAATCGGAAACAATCCAAATGTCCATCAGGCGGTGAGTCCCGAGAATGGCACGCTACTCAGCAGTACAAAAGAACTGAGTTATGGATAAATGCAGCACGACTCATGCACCGCAGCAACGTTTTACCAAGGGAATGGAGCCAGATAGGAAAGAATTTATAGTGGTGTTTTTATTTCTATGAAATTGCTAGAAAAGGCAAAAATACAGACAGATTAAAGATACCAGTGACCGTCTGGTGCCCATGCTGGGGTGGGGAGCGTGGCAACAGGTGCGAGGGAGCTTTGGCGGTGGGGAAAAAGCTCTGAAACTGGACCGTAGTGTTGGTTTAAAATCTGTACTATATAGTAGAAACCATTGACCTGAACACTTAACAATGGGTGAATTGCACAATATGTAAATTATACTTTAATAAAACTGTTCAGAGCGGGAAGAAAAGTGTTAAGGACATTAAAAGTCACGCCACAGACTAGGAGAAAAATTGCAAAACATATATATAACAAAAGACTTGTATCTAGAATATATTAAAAACTATTACCACTTTATAGTAAGACAAACAACTCGATTTTAAGAATGGGCAAAATATTATTCAGATAATTCAGCATAGGAGATACACGGTTGTCAGATAAGCAAGTGACAAGATGCTCAACGACATTCGTCGTTAGGGAAATGCAAATCCAAACCACAGCGAGGCCCTATCACACACCCGCCAGAGTGACTGAAATCAAAAACATTGACCCTACCAAGGGCCGGTGAGGGCGCAGAGCAGGTGGGACTTTCATATACTGCTGGGGGGCAGGTAAGTCGGCGCACTTGTTTTAGACAATGATTTGTCATTCTCTTAAAAACTGAAACACACAACGACCATAAAATCCAGCCATTCTGCTGCAAAGGATTTATCAGGAGAAATGAGTGCGCGCCTACGCACAGACTCATACATGACGATTCATATTAGCTTCATTCGTGGTAGCCAACAACCGTAAAAATCTAAAGAACAGTAATGAATAAACCCGTTGTAGCATCTCCATACAATAGAAGGCTTTTCAGCGCTAAAAAGGCATAAACTACTGATAAAGGGGGATATGCATATTAATACAACCACATGGATGAATCTCAAAATAATCATGCTGAGTTAAAAAAAGCCAGGCCAAAAATAAATATATACTGTATGATTCCATTTATATAAAATTCTAGAAAACGCAAATTCCTCTATAATGATAGGAAGCCGAGCAGTTATGCCTAAAAAAGGGCGTGGGAGGGCACAGAGAAGGGCGCGAGGAGGCTCTGGGGGACGGCCAAGCTCATAACGCCGGATGAGGGAGGGGAGGGGTACAGGTGTGAGTGTGCGGAACAGAGTTTATTCTTGTATTATAATTATTATTAATTAGTTATTGTGCTTATTATTATTAACCTACTTTTGCCCGCGCCGTGTTTGTTATGGTGATGGATTCACAGGTGTAGGCATACGTCAGACCTGATCAACGTGCCCGCTTTGAACACGTGAAGCTCTTTATCCATCAGCTATGATCCGGCACAGCTGTGTAAAATGGAAAAGATCGTTTTAAAACACAATAACTAAAATCAAGGACTAAATAATTGGGTTTAGACATTGCCAAAGGGAAGGCTGTGGGACTGTAAGATAGACCAGAATGAAATATCCCAGATCGAAGTATGATAAAATATACAGAATAGAAAACACAAGAAAAGACCTTAGGAGACACATGAGTCATGGTGAAAGGGGCCAATGTAATGAGTATTTGGAATCCAGGAAGAAGAGGAAAGAAGACGGAAAGAAGAAGAGTGGGCAGAAGTAATATTTGAAAATTTAATGGCTAGAAATTTCCTGAAAAAAAGAACAAACCATACAGGAGATAACATGTTGAAGGTTCAAGCAGAGCTCGGAAAACCACACCTAGGTACATCAGCATAAAACCACTGACAACCAGAGACAGAGCGAAATCTTAAAAGCAGACAGAGATAAAATGCCAACTACTTTCAAAGGAGAGAAATAACTGACTTCTCAAGAGCAAACCTTGAAATCAACGAGATTCTATTTCAAATCCTGAAAAGTGCTGGAAAAAGTTAACTGCTAACCTCAAATTCCACTACAGATAGTCCCAGCTGGTGTAGCTCAGTGGACTGAAAGTCGGCCTGCAAAACAAGGGGTCACCAGTTCGGTTCCCCAGTCAGGGCACATGCCTGAGTTGCGGGCCAGGTCCCCAGCGCAGAGCGCTTGAGAGGCAACCACACGTTGATGTTTCTCTCCCTCCTTCCCTCTAAAAATAAATAAATAAGTAAATAAAAATCAACAAAAAGCATATGGGAACAATAAGCAATATTAATTTTTAAAAATTCCACTGAAAATATTTTTCAGGTAATGAAAAGACATTTTCAGCAAAAAGTGAGATAATTCGTTTCCAGCAGACGTGCCCTGAAGCAAATACTAGGAGGAGTTTTTCAGGCAGAAGGAAAATGACCCCGAGGTGCAGGAAGAAAAGAAGAGCAACAAAAAATATAAATATAAAGGAAAATTAAAGTATTATTGATTCTATAAAACAATAAAAATGTCTTTTAGGGTTTAAAATAGAGAATCAAAATGGAAATGACAGCATAAGGGTTAGAGGAAAGCAATTCAAATTAAGTGTCCTGAGGTCCTTATAACTTTGGCCCTTATAAGCGAAAAAATTAATTTACATTGGACTTCATTAAGTCAAGGATGGGATTTTCAACTGATTGCTAAAGCTAACAAGGTAATAAAGAAAGGAAAGGAAAATGAAATAAAATAGGTATTTAATTAATACAAAGCAAGGGACAGATGAGACACACACAAAAAATAAGATGGCAGATTTAGACCCAATTGCACAAACGATTACATTAAATGTAAATGAGCTAAATATTCCAATGAAAATGAGATATTAGTTATTCCAATTAAAGTCCAACAAATACTGTTGAATTCGAGTTTAAGAAATATGTTAGTTACAAGAGACAGACCTCAAATATAAAAAGGGGGGGAACAAAAGGATATACCAAGAAAATACTGACAACAACAGTTAGTTGAAGTAGTTACGTTAGGATCAGATAAAGTAAGCTTTAAAGCAAAATATTTAACTAGGTATAATGAGATACATTTCTTAATGATACAGGTTAAAACTACTAGGAAAGGATAATAATTACATATTTTCATGCACCTAATTATATAGCCTCAAACTATATAAGGCAAAAATAAATAGAACTAAATGGAAATGGATGAACTCACAATCATCTCTGGGGAATTTTAACATACTACTCTCACCAACGCTGAAACCAAGTGAACCAAAGCATCAGTGAGGACATGAAATATTTGGTTAACAAAGTTAACAAATTTGACCTAAGTGCTGACTTACATGATGCACTGAGCCCCACAACTTCAGAATGCTCATTCTTTTTATGTGCACAAAATAAGTCTCAGCAAATTTCATAACATTGAGATTCCCAATCATATTGGACTTCAGCTGAAAAAAAATGTTTTTTGAAAGAAAATTTCTAAAGTTTGGAAATTATAAAGTATTCTTCTAAACGTCGTGGGCTCAAAATTAAGCTTGAAAGTAATCATGAAAATTTAAAAACATTCTAAGTAAAATGATAGTGAAAACACAATATAGCAAAACCTACAGCCATGCTTAGGGGAAAAGTATAGCCTTCGCTGAGGAAAAGTTTAAAACGAAGAAAGATTGAAAATATTAATTTAAGATTAAAAAGAATAGTATATTTATCTTTTAAAGAAATGTAAAAGAAAGGAAATAAAAGTAGAATTACTGAAAATGGAAAAACAATTTAGAATAGAGAGGATCAATAAAGTCAATTTTTTAAGGACTAATAAAATGATATGCCCTTAGGAAGCCTGATTTTTAAAAGAGAGCAAGACAAGATGAATAATTAATATCAGAAATGAAAAGGGGATATCATTATAGCTCCTCCAGATAATAAAAGATAAAAAGATCTTGTAAACAACTATATACTGATAAAGTTGAAAATACGGATGAAGTGGAAGAATTGCTAGATAAACACAACTTACCAAAACTGACACAAGAAGAGACAGAAAATTAGAAAATTCTTATATCCATTCAATAAATTGTTTCCATAACGACAATCCTTCCCAGAAAAGAAACTCCTGGCCAATATGTTTTCACTAAATACTTCTTCCAAAGATGTAAGGGACAAATATCGCCAATCTTACAGTCTTCCAGAGGACGGGGGCCAGCACAATCTTCATGCCAAAACTTGATTAGGAAAAACGGAAGAAAGGAAAATCTCTTTTAGGAGCACGACAATCACTTTCATGGACATAAGCTCCTAAATCAATTATTAGTTAACCAAATCCAGAAATACAGAATAATACATCATCACCAAGTTAGATTGTTCAGGGCAGGCAAGGTTGGCTTTAAAAAAAAAAAAATCCCTATCATTTCCCACACTAACAGGATAAAGGACAAAAATCATGTGATCGTCCTAATAAACACGGAAAAAGCAACTGATATAATTCAACATCCACTTGCAATTTTTAAAATGTCTTAGCACACCAGGAAAAGATGGAAACTTCCTTACAAGGATAGAGTGTATAAGAAACATAAAGGAAGCGCCATAATTAATAGTGAATGTTAAGCATGCCTGAGGTCATTAGCCAAGCCCATGCTCTCTCTCCGCTTATCCCCCACAATGTGCTAGAGGTACTAGTTAGAGTAGTGAGATCAGTAAATGTCATAAAAAGAAGGAGAAGGAGAATTGGGAGGGAAGAAATAAAGCTGTTATGATTCCTGGATTACATGATAGTGTCTGGAGAAAATCCACAAGTATCTATAGATGAGCCACAGGAATTAATAATTGAATTTAGCAAGGCCACTTGATACAAGGTCAATATTTTTATATCCCAATAAAAGATTTTAAATGAAATTTAAAAATAGTATCATTTATAATACCATAACATTGAAATGTCTCAGGATAAATTTAACAAAAGATGAATAAAACTTCTATGCTGAAATCTATTAAACATTACTGAGAGAAATTAAAGAAGATACGAGTAAACAGAGAGAGAACATGTTCAGGGCATGAAAGACTCAATATTATAAAGGTGTGGATTTCTCCAGAATTGACTTACAGATTCAATAAGATTTCACTTAACTCTCGGTAGCTTTTTTTGAAATTGACAGGCTATTTCTTTTTTTTAAAATATATTTTATTGACTATGCTATTACAGTTGTCCCATTTTTTTCTCCCCTTTATTCCCCTCTACCCTGTACCCTCCCTCCCACCAGCACTCCCCACCTTAGTTCATGTCCATGGGTTGTACATATAAGTTCTTTGGCTTTTCCATTTCCTTTACTATTCCTCACCTCCCCCTGTCTATTTTGCACCTACCACTTATGCTTCTTATTATCTGTACCTTTAACCCCATTTTACACCCCCCTCCTTGCTGATAACCCTCTATGTGATCTCCATTTCTGTGATTCTGTTCCTGTTTCAGTTGTTTGCTTAGTTTGTTTTTGTTTTTTTAGGTTCTGTTGTTGATAGTTGTGAGTCTGTTGTCATTTTACTGTTCATAGTTTTGATCTTCTTTGTCGTAGATAAGCCCCTTTAACATTTCATATAACAAGGGCTTGGTGATGATGCACTCATTTAACTTTACCTTATCTGGGAAGCACTTTATCTGCCCTTCCATTCTAAATGAGAGCTTTGCCGGATAGAGGAACCTTGGATGTAGGCCCTTGTCCTTCATGACCTTGAATACCCCTTTCCAGTCCCTTCTTGCCAGTAAGATTCTTTTGAGAAATTAGTTGATAGTCTTACGGGAACTCCTGTGTAGGTAACTGACTCCTTTTCTCTTGCTGCTTTGAAGATTCTCTCCTTATCTTCAATCTTGGGTAATGTAACGATGATGTGCCTTGGTGTGTGCCTCCTTGTGTCCAACTTCTTTGGGACTCTCTGAGCTTCCTGGGCTTCCTGGAAGCCTATTTCCTTTGCCAGATTGGGGAAGTTCTCCTTCATTATTTTTTCAAATAAGTTTCCAATTTCTTGCTCTTCCTCTTCTCCTTCTGGCACCCCTACGATTCAGATGTTGAAGCATTTAAAGTTATCCCAGAAGTTCCTAAGCCTCTCCACATTTATTTGAATTCTTGTTTCTTCATTCTGTTCTGGTTGAATATTTATTTCTTCCTCCTGCTCCAAATCATTGATTTGAGTCCCGGTTTCCTTCCCTTCACTGTTGGTTCCCTGTGTGTTTTTCTTTATTTCACTTTGCTTAGCCTTCACTGTTTCCTCCATTTTGCAACCATACTACACATTCCTGTGAGCATCCAAATTCCCTGTGTTTTGAACTCTGCGTCTGTTAGGTTGGCTATCTCTTCGCTGCTTAGTTCAATTTTTGGAGCTTGGTCTGTTCTTTCATTTGGGCCACATTTTTTTTGTCTCAATGAGCCTATTACGTTGTAAGGGGTGGAGCCTTAGGTATTCACCAGGGCAGGGCAACGCACATCACTGCCTTGTATTGCTGTATGTGGGGGAGGGGTCTGAGAGGGAACAATTCCACTTGCTTGGCTTTTGGCTGGCTCTCAGTTGCTTCCCCACTACCCACAAGCAAACTGGGCCCTTCCAGTGCTGATTCCCAGGTGGGTGGGCTTGTGTAGTTCTGGGACCCTGTGGGTCTCTCAAACGAACTCTCCTGTGAGACTGGCGGTTTCACCCGCTGCCGCAGCCCCCCACAGGTTTTCACTGGTAGAGGTTTTGAAGCTTTCTTTTCCCCGGTGGAACCCTGGGTTGCACGTCTCTCTCACTCCCCAGTTGTTCCTCCCGGTTTATCCGCACACAAATGTGGGACCGCCGGGTCCGCCAGCCACTGCTTTGCCACGCATCCTCTCCGCCCCAGCTGCCCGTCTCCGCCCCTCCTACCAGTCTGGATGAATGTTTCTTCTTTAATTCCTTGGTTGTCGGGCTTCCATACAGTTTGATATCCTGGCAGTACTGGTTATTTTTTGTTTTTAAATTTGTTGTTGTCCTTCTTTTGGTTGTGGAAGAAGACAAAGTGTATCTACCTACGCCTCCATCTTGGCTGGGCCAAGGGGAATTCTTCTAGTTCTAAATGTTATACTGAAAGGCAAAGGGTGAAAAAGAGCCTTCAAGAAAAAAAAATCTTAACGAAGAAAAATAAAGTGGGAAGATTCACACTATCAGATACCAAAACTTAAAATATGAAGTACTGCCATTAAGAAAGTGTAATATTGACACTAGAGTAAACAACAGACCAGTGGGGCGGAATAAAGTCCGGAAACAGACATGCCCGCATATGGAGGAGTTTGATCTTTTACAAAGGTGATATCACACAGCAGTGAGAAAGAGATGGCCATTCGACAAATGGAGCAGTGTCAGTAATGTATCTATATGGAAAGAAAATGAAGCTTTTAGAAAATGGCTTTGGAGAAGGCAAAGGTTTATTGAATAGGAGGTAATGACGCTAACATCAAGGAAAACACTGATAAGTTCGACTACATTAAAATCAAGTGCTCCTGTTTCAGCAAAAGACACTATTAAGATAGTGGAAAATCAACTCATAAAGGGGAAGAAGGTATTTTTGGACATATTACCAGGAAAGGATTTCTGTCTAGTATTTAGGGAGAATTCCAACAGATCAAGGAAGAAAAATAAGACAATAGAAAAATGAGCAAAAGACTTGAACAGGCATTTCACAAAAGGGACTATCTAATTAGTCTATGAAATTGGTCTAATTAGTCATCTTGGAAATACAAATTAAAACCACAGTAAGATGATTATTACAAAAATTAAAAAGATTGACATTAACAAGTGTTCATAGGGATAAGGATCCACGGGAATTCCTGTCACAGCGAGAGTGTGAATTAGAAAAACCACCGTGGGAGGCCGTGCGGCGCCGTCCACCAGAGCTGAAAGATGCGCAAACGCCGGCAACTCCACTTCTAGACACACAATGGGGGACCCCAAAATCCGGAATTTATTTATTAAAAAATTGCGTATTCCTTACATGTTTAAATTTCAGCCACTTTCAGAGTACTCTCCATTTGATGCAATATACCTATTGAGATGTTTTCTTCCACTGCTCAAAACAGTTTTTGAACTTGTTGATTTTTATGCCTTTCAGTGCTTTTGCCATTTTTTGTTTTACCTTTTCCACACCGGCAAAATGTTTTCCTTTGAGGACTTTCTTTCACCTGGGAAAACAAACAAAAAACATTGCTTGGGGCAAGATTGGGTGAACAGGGAGGGTGGGACATGGGGGTCATGCCATTTTTGGTCAAAAACTGCTGAACATTCAGTGCAGTGTGGGCAGGTGCACTCGTAAATCACCTGATACAAAATGGGCAAACACGTTGCAAGAGTCTTCCAAAAAAATTCACTGAAGCCAAATGCAGCCTCTCACAACAACGCCAGCTGGCACGCTGATACACATGGGTTCCTAGAACACTCGTCTAGTGGGGGAAGCCTGTACTACAAGGAGCCCACTCTCAAGAAGATAATTCCATTTTTGGGGGGGTCCCCCTTGTATACGCAACAGTCATGAGTACATATTGTCCCAGGGCCGTGTACAAGAATGTTCATTGTATCACTGTTTGTAATAGCTCCAAACAGGAAATAACCCAAATGACCATCAACAGTAGAATGAATAAATAAATTGCAGAATAGTCAGTGGAATACTATACACTAACGAAAATAAGTGAACTACAGCTACACATGTGAATGAATCTTGCAAATGTTATGTTGAGTGAAAGAAACCGGACACAAGAGCACATACTATAAAATTTCATTTGTATAAATGGCAAAAATAGGCAAACTAATCTATGGTAACAGGGGTCAGGTTACATATTACCACAGGGAAGGGAGACAGGAACTGGAAAGGGGGACAAGGAAGGTCTGGGTGCTCTGGTAAGCTCAGTAACCTTGATCTTGTGCTGTTTATTATTCTGAAAGTTTATCAAAGTGTTCACTTATGATTTGTGCTTTTTTGGCGGGGGTGGGCGGGTATGTCAGACTGTGGTAAAAATTTCTTTCCTAAGAAACTGCACCTGGACACCAAAAACCAGCTGAGATCCAGAGCTGGGTGGGGCACTTGGCCGGCATGTGGAAACAGTCAGTCTCCTGTCTTGCTGCTGTGGACAACGCCTGTGGGGACAATCTGACAATATATGTATGTATCTTCATTTGAAATTAATAGACTTTGTTTCTTAAAGCAGTTTCGGTTCACGGCAAAACTGAGCAGAAAATACAGAGTTCCCAGACACCGCTGCCCTGACCTCCCCCTGCCCCCATCATCATTTGGCCTCAGCGTGGCACCTTTAATGAATCAGCTTCGACACCTCACTGTCAGCCAGAGTCCATTGTTTACATGTCGCGCTTGGTGTTGTGCTTCTGCGGATTGTGACAGATGTGTAATGACATGTATCCACCACCACGGTGTCATGCAGAGTTGCTTCCCTGCCCTAAAGACTGTCATCCCCGCGCTCCTCCTGTCATCCCTCCCTCCCCTAGACACCGCTGATCTTTCTTTATTAATTGTGGTAACATCTCATAACAAAACTTACCATCTTAACCGTTTCTAAATGTACAGTTCAGTGGCATTAAGTATATTCGTACCGTTGTATACCACCACCACCGTCCGTCCCCGGAAAGCTTTGCACCTTGCAAAACTGACACTGTACCCATAAAACAATAACTCCCCATTCTCCCCTCCCCGGCCCCTGGCAACCGCTGTCCTGATTTCTGCCTCCATAAATCTGACCACTGCAAGTACCTCACATAAGTGGAACCACAGAGTATTTGTCCTTTAGTGTCTGGCTTATTTCACTTAACATAACATCCTCAAGGTTCATCCATATTGTATCATGTGTCAAAATTTCCTTCCCTTTTAAGAATGAATAATAGTCCATCGTATGTATAAACCACATTTTCCCTGTCGATGGACATTTGCTTCCAAGGTTAGGCTATTGTGAATAATGCTGCTGTGAATATGGGAGTACAACTATTTCTTTGAGACCCTGACTTTAAATCTTTGGGGGTACACCCAGGGGTGGAATTGCTGAGAAATCACCATTCTGTTTTCCACGGCAGCTGCATCATTTCACATTCCCATTGCACGGTGGTTCCAACTTCTCCACATCCTCACCCACAGTTATTGTTTTGGTTTTTTTAATAGTAGCCATCCTGATGGGTGTAAGATGTTATCTTATGGTGGTTTTGATTTGCATTCTCCTAATGATGAGTGATTTTTGAGTACCTTTCCATGTATTGATTGGCTGTTTGTATATTATTGGAAAAATGTCTATTCAAATCTAAAGAAAGACTGTCTCTCTGCTCCAATACTTTGACACCACACGTGTGGGGGTTTTTTCTTCCCCATACCAAACACTTTTGCGACTTGCTGGACACCAGCTGATCACCCTATAATCTAATTCAGTTCTGACACCAACCACCTAGAATTAGTGTCGGCCTCCGAGGGCCAAGGCTCAGTCCCACAAGGCTGCCTTCTCTTCCGCCTCAAGGTCTGGGTCCTCAGGGGACCCACACTTCTGTCTGACTTGGCTACAAAATCGAGTGTTCCCACAACCCACCCACCCCTACCCTTAGGCTCTGTAATTCGCTGGAACAGCTCACAAAACTCAGGAAAACGTTTACTTACATTGACTGGCTCATTATAAAGGATATTGTAAAGGATGCAGATGAACACCCGGAGGAAGAGGCACACAGGGCCAGGTCTGGGGGGGTCCCGAGTGCAGGAGCCTCTGTCCCCGTGCAGTTGGGGTGTCCCACCCACCACTGTAGTTCAAGGATGTGTTCAACCCACAAGCTCTCTGAACCCTGTTATTTAGAGGTTTGGGAAGTTTAATTATCAAGGCAAGATTGATTAAATCATTGGCCACTGATGAGTAACTGAATCTCCTGACCTTCTTTCCACCCTGCAGGTTGGGGGTGGGGCTGAAAGTTCCAACCCTCTAACCATGTGGTTTGGTTCCTCAGGCCTCCAACCCCCATCCTGAAGGTGTCAAGCACCCTTCACTCCCCCCGGTAGCATACAAAAGTCATTTGTATCCTCCTGCAGATTACAAGGGTCTTTGAAACTCTTGTGTCAGGATCAGGGATGAAGATCAAGTATATACATATTTTCTTAGCATATCACAATATCACAAAGTTCTTTGCCCATTTTTAATCAAGCTGTTTGTTTTGTTGTTGTCAGGTTGTAGGAGTCCTTTATACATCCTTGCTGTTAACACCTTATCAGATATATGAATTGCAAATATTTCCTGACTTTCACTCTGTGGATCGTGTCCTTTGATGCACAGAAGTTTTTAATTTTAATGTAGTCCAATTCATCTATTTTTTTTTTACTACCTGTGTTTTTGGTATTATATCCAAGAAATTAATGACAAATAAAATGTCATGAAGCTTTGTGCAAAGAATTTTATAATTTTAGCTCTTACATGTAGATCTTTAATCTTGAGTTAATTTCAAATATGGTGTAAAGTAAGGCTCTGACTTCATACTTTTGCATGTGGATATCCAGTTTTCCCAGCACCATTCGTTGAAAAAACTGTCTTTTCCCCATTGAGTGGTCGTGACGCCCTGGTCAAAAGTCATTCGACATGCGTGCGAGGGTTTATTTCTGGACTCTTGGCTCCCTTCCATTGGTCCACGTCTGCCTTTATGCCAGTACCGCATGATTTCGATACCGTAGCTTTAACTTTTGAAATCAGCTGGCATGAGATCTACAATCTTGCTCTCCAGTCACTGATTCTTTTGTACTGTCTCCATAGTTTTGTCTTTTCCAGAATGTCATACAGTTGGAATCATACAGTATTGTATGTAGTCTTTTCACATTGGCTTCCTTTTTTAAAAGTATATTTTATTGATTATGTTACAGTTGTCCCAAGTTTTACCCCTTTCCCCGCCTCTGCCCAGTACCCGCCTTCCCTCCAGCGATCTCCCCTTAGTCCGTCTCCATGGGCCATGCATATAAGGTCTGTGGCTTCTCCCTTTCCTATACTATTCTTACCCTCCCCATCTATCTTGTACCTACCAATTGTGTTCCTTAATCCCTGCACCTTTTCCCCCACTCTCCTCCTTTCCCCTCCCAGCTGATAACCCTCCATGTGATCTCCATACCTAGGATTCTGTCACTGTTGTCCTGGTTGTTTGCTTAATTTTTTTTTTTTTTAGATTCGGTTGTTGGTAGTTGTGAATTTGTTGCCTTCTTAATGTTCATAGTTCTGATCTTTTTTTTTCTTAATAAGTACCTTTAACATTTCATATATAAGGGCTTGGTGATGAGGAACTCCTTTAGTTTTACCTCACCTGGGAAACACTTTATCTGCCCTTCCATTTGAAATGATATCTTCGCTGGATAAACTAATCTAGCTTGTAGGTCCTTGGTGTTCATCACTTTCAATATTTCTTGCCAGTCCCTTCAAGCCTGCAGAGTTTGTTTTGAGAAATCAACTGACAGTCTTATGGGAGCTCCTTTGTAGGCTACTCTCTGCTTCTCACTGGCTGCTTTTGAGATTCTCTCTTAATCTTTAACCTTTGGCATTTTAATTATAATGTGTCTTGGTGTGGCTCTCTTTGGGTCCAACTTGATTGGGACTCCCTGTGCTTCCTGGTTTGTGTGCCTATTTCCTTCTCCAAATTCGGAAAGTTTTCTTTCATTATTTTTTCAAATAATCTTTCGATTTCTTGCTCTTTCTCTTCTCCTTCTGGCATCAGATGTTGATACATTTGGAGCTGTCCCAGAGTCTTTTTATACTGTCCTCATTTTTTTCAATTCTTGTTTCTTCTTTATGTTTTGGTTGAATGTTTATTTCTTCCTTATGTTCTAAATTGTTGTTTGGAATCCCGGCTTCCTTCCCACCACTGTTGTTCCCCTGTAGATTTTTCTTTATTTCACTTTGCGTAGCCTTCATTTCTTCCTTTATGTTGCTGCCATGCTCAACGAGTTCTTTGAGCATCCTGATCTCCAGTATTTTGAACTCTGTATGTGATAGGTTGGCTATTTCCATTCCATTTAGTTCTTTTTGGGGGAGTTTGTTCTGTTCTTTTATTTGGGCCATATTTCTTTGTCCCCTTGGTTTGGCAGCCTCCCTATGTTTGTTTCTGTGTATTAGGTAGAGCTGCTTTGACTCCCTGTAAATTGTGTGGGGTGGAGCCTTAAGTACTCGCCAGGGTGGGGCAACCTAATTCACTGCTCTTTGCCTCTGTGTTGGGGGAGGGCTTGGAGAGGGGACTGTGCTGCTGTCTGGCTTCCGGGGTTTGCTCGATACTCACCACATTTCCAGTCACTTCACCCACTCCCTGTATGGGAGTGGTGCCCTTCCAGCTGTTGCTCTGGTGAAGAATCCGAGAGTGGGTGGGTTTGCGTATGTTTTAAGACTATGTGGGCCCTTTAAGTGGGGTTTCCCAAAAATCCAGCAGTTTCTTCCATTGCCCCAACCCCCACTGGTTTTTACAGCCAGAAGTTACGGGGATTTATCTTCAAAGTGCTGGAACCCTGGGCTGTGAGATCTGGCCTGGGTGGGGTGTGTGGGGGGGTAGCTTGCTCACAAGTTATACCTCCCAATCTTTATCTACCACACATGCATGTGGGACTGCCTGGGCCATGCCACTGCCACTGACTCTGCGTGCCACACCGTGTCTCCTCACCTCTTCGCCCATCTCTGCATCTCCGCCCCTCCAACCTGTCTGGATGAATGTGGCTTCTTTAAATCCTTGGCTGTGGGATTTACATACAGTTTGATTTTCTGACAGTTTTGGGTGTTAATTTGTTTTAAGATTTGGTTGTAATTCTTTTTGTGCTTTCCAGAGGAGGCGAAGTCTGTCTACCTATGCCTCCATCTTGACCGGAAGTCTCATATTGGCTTCTTTAACTTAGCAATATACATTTAAGTTTCCTCCATGTCTTTTTATGGCTTGACAGCTTATTCCTTTTTAATGCTGAGTAATATTCCATTGTCTAGATGTACCGAGGGACATTTTGGTTGCTCCCAAGTTTTGGCAGTTATCAGTAAAGCCACTATACCACAGACATTTGAACTGGTTGTTGATAGAGTTGAATTAATATCTACTGTATTTGTTACTGTTTTCTAGTCATCATACTCATTCTTTATTTCTACTTTTGTCTTCTATTTTTCTGTCTTCTGTGGTTTTATTTGAGCATTTTATTTAATTCTATTTTCTCTCCTTTTTAACATATAAATTCTTCTTCTCTTTTTAACTTTAGGACTAATCAGAGTCCACTTTCAAATAACATTAAACCATCTCACAGGTAGTGCCAATATCCAATTCCTACCTCTCATCCCTTCGTTTCTGGCTTCCATTTCACTTATCCATAAGCTATAATCATGATATACATTGTTGCTCTTACTACTTTAAAAAAAATCTGTTAGACCAATTAAAAATTAAAGGAGTAAAGCTTTTCCTTTACTCTCACTTATTTTTTTTTCCAGTGCTTTTCTTTCTTTATGTAGATCCACATTTCTGACCTATATCATTTTTCTTCTCTCTGAAGGACTGCTTTTAACATTTTTTATAAAGTAGGTTTGATGGTGACAAATTTCCTCAATTTTTGTTTGTCCTTATTTCTCCTTCACTTCTAAAGGATAATTTACAAGTTGGTGAAGGTGGGGGGGTTCTCTCAACAGTTTAAATATTTCATTTCACTAGCTTCCTGCTTGAAAGGTTTCTGAGCGGTTGGATGTAACTCTTAACTTTACTCCTCTATAAGTAAGATGCTTTTTTCCCTCTGGCTGCCTTCAGCATTTTTCTTTGTCTTTGACTTTCTGAAATGTAAGGTAATATGTCTAGGTCTAGTTTGGGGGGCGTTTACTTTGTTTGGTGTTCCCTGGGGTCCCTAGATCTGCGGCCTGGTGTCTGGCATTAATTTAGAGAGATTCCCAGCCATCATTGCTTCCAATCTGTCTCCTGTCCCCTTCCGGTCCCTCTTCTCCTCAGGTACGCCCGCTGTGTGTACAAGCATCACACCTTTTGTCATTGACACACAGTCCTGACATACTCTGTTCTCTTGTTTTGGGTTGTTTGCACTTTAGTTTGGGCAGTTTCTGTCGATGTGTCTGTAAGCTCATCCATTGTCTCCTCTGCTGTGTCCACCCCACTGACGAGCCCATGCGAGGCCCTCTTCATTTCTGCTACAGTACTTTCGATTTACGGCATTTCCTTTTGATTCTTTCTGAGAACTTCCATGTCTTTGCTTATATTATCCATCTGTTCTTGAATGTTGTCTAATTTTCCTGTTTCATCTCTTAGCATATTAACCACAGTTAGTTTAAATTCCCAATCTGATAATTCCAACATCTGTGCCATGTCTGAGTCTGGTTGGATGCTTGTTCTGTCTCTTGTGTTCTTTTTTTGTTTGTTTGTTTAAGTATATTTTATTGATTATGCTCTTACCGTTGTCCATTTTTTTCTCCCCTTTATTTCCTGCCGCCCTGAATTCCCCATTCCCCCAGCGTCCCCCAAATTAGTTCATGTCCATGGGTTGTACATATAAGTTCTTTGGCTTCTTCATTTCCTGCACTATTTTAACATCCCCGTGTCTATTTTGTACCTACCAATTATGCTTCTTATTTCCTGTACTTTTCCCCCCATTCTCCCATCTCTGTATTTCCACTGACAACCCTCCCTGTGATCTCCTTTTCTGTGATTCTGTTCCTGGTCTAGTTGTTTGCTTAGTTTGTTTTGGCTTTTTTTTTGTTTTGTTTTTTGGTTTTTTTTAGGTTCGGTTGTTGATAGTTATGAGTTTGTTTTCATTTTACTGTTCATAGTTTTGATCTTCTTCTTTTCCTTAGACAAGTCCTTTTAACATTTCATATAATAATGGCTTGGTGATGATGAACTCCTTTAACTTGACCTTACCTGGGAAGCATTGTCTGCCCTTCCATTCTAAATGACAGCTTTGCTGGATAGAGTCGTCTTGGATGTAGGTCCTTGCCTTTCATGACTTTGAATACTTCTTTCCAACCCCTTCCTGCCTGTAAGGTTTCTTTGGAGAAATCAGCTGAGAGTCTAATGGGAACTCCTTTGTAGTAACTGTCTCCTTTTCTCTTGCTGCTTTCGAGATTCTCTCCTTATCTTTAATCTTGGGTAATGCAATTATAATGTGCCTTGGTGTGTGCTTCCTTGGGTCAAATTCTTTGGGACTTTCTGAGCTTCCTGGACTTCCTGGAAGTCAATTTCCATTGCCAGATTGGGGAAGTTCTCCTTCATTATTTTTTCAAATAAGTTTTCAATTTCTTGCTCTTCCCCTTCTCCTTCTGGCACCCCTACGATTCAAATGTTGGAACGTTTATAGTTGTCCCAGAAGTTCCTAAGCCTCTCCTCATTTATTTGAGTTCTTATTTCTTCATTCTGTTCTGGTTGAATATTTATTTCTTCCTTCTGCTCCAAATTGTTGATTTGAGTCCCGGTTTCCTTCCCTTCGCTGTTGGTTCCCTGTGTGTTTTTCTCTATTTCACTTTGCATAGCTTTCACCTTTTCCTCTATTTTGCAACCATACTCCACCAGTTCTGTGAGCATCCTGATTACCAGTGTTATGAACTCAGCATCGGATAGGTTGGCTATCTCCTCGTTGCTTAGTTCTATTTTTGGAATTTTGATCTGCTCTTCCATTTGGACCATATTTCTTTGTCGTGGTGCACCTGTTACATTGTAAGGGGTGGAGCCTTAGGTGTTCGCAAGGCAGGGCAACCCACATTGCTGCGATGCAGCGCAGTCTGGATGAAAGTTCTTCTTTAACTCCTTGGTTGTCGGATTTCATATAGTTCAATTTTTTGGCAGTTCTGGTTGTTGTTTTGTTTTTAGATTTGTTGTTGTCCTTCTTCTGGTGCATGAGGAGGCAATGTGTATCTTTCTATGCCTCCATCTTGGCTGGAAACCTGTCTTTGTGTTCTTTACCATTTAATATACCTTGTGACTTTTTTGTTGTTGTTGAAGACTGGTCATGATGTACCGAACAAAAGGAACTGTGGTCAATAGAACTTCAGTGATGTGGTGGTAAGGTGTGAGGTGAGGAGAAGCATTTTATAGTCTTAGGATTAGTCCTTTCTTTTTGGAACATTAAAAGGTTGGAAACAAAATAAATGTCCATCAAGAGGAGACAGATTAAATACACCATGAAACATCCATGCACTGGAGACCTATCCAGGTGCAGAAATGACTGAGGAACCATGTTAATGCACCACTATGGAATATTCTCCAAAACACTGTGCTTAATGGGGAAAAACCCACCGAAATAAAACAAAGGGTAGGGATGCACCTACTACCCTACCCTTTGTGTAAAAAAGGGGGAGGAGTGACATGAACATATTTTTTTATGGGTGCCTAAAATCTCTGGGAAGTTAAGCAAGACACAGATAGCACCGGCTGCCTTTGCGGAAGGGGTCTGGAAACAGGGGTCTGGAAACAGTGGTGTCAGGGAGATTCTCACCGTGCATTATTTTCTAGTTTTTGATTTTACATTATGGAAATATACATTGCCCTAGTGAGTGAAGGAATGAATGAAAGAAATCTAAGAGGAAGGAAGGAAATCCCTTCTCCTGCAGCTTGGAAGATAAGGGGATTGTGAATGGAGAGATCCGCACAGTATGGAATGAATACTTATGCCACTGGACTCATCTACTTCTCACATATGAGTAATACCCCCTACACCCCTGGAAGGCGGGTGGTTTACACTCAGGTCACAGATGAGGAAGTGGGGGCTCAGGGAGAGAAGAAGCCTGAGACTGGCTGCCCGCCGTAAGTCGCTGAGCTGGCCCGGGGTCCGGGTCTGACTCTGGCTGATCCAGCTCATCTCCCCATGGGGAGCAGGCAAGGCGGTTTGACCTCCTGAATGACAGTGAGGAGAGCGGATCAGAACCGCCAGATCTCCAGCGCAGACTCCAGCGGCTCCCGGGGAGCCGAGCCCGCCGTGTAGGCAGAGCACCCACACCTTTGTGTCCACCCGCTCCCGAGGCAGAATCAGCTGCTTCCTTCCGCAGCGACTTTAGCTACCAGATGAACCCCAGTGTTCTCCCTTCCTCCACCTCTGAAAACAAGATCCAATTTAATTTAGGGAGAAAAAAATTCACAAAAGCTATAACACTCAGTTTATCCCTTGAAATGCAATCAGCTGAAGGAAAGAATTAATTTTTAATTCCATCTTAATTACTCAGAGAAATAATTCATTGGCACAGCCTGGCCCTGGGGTGCCCCTCCTGACTGCTGACTGCTGCCGTGGGCCCAGCTCCCTCCGGGTGCTGACCAGAGGGGACAACCCTGGGACCAGGCTGGCGCTCCTGCACGGGTGTCCTTTGCTGAGAGAATCGTGAACTGAAGAAATTCATGTTTTGTCTTTTCTCCTGCTACCTCTCAGATTTCTTTAATAAAGCCATGAGACTTTTAAATTTTAAAAATATATATGTATTTAATTTTAGAGAGGGGGAAGGGAGGGAGAAAGAGAAGGAGAGAAATATCGATGTGAGAAAGAAACGTCAGTTGCCTCTCGCATGCACTCTGACCGGGGACCACACCCACAACCCAGGCATGTACCCTGAGCAGGAATCAAACCCGCGACCCTTGGCTTTGCGGAGCGACGCCCAAACAGCTGAGCCACACCAGTCAGGGTAAAGCCATGAGATTTACTCCTCGGAAATGCACAGTGGAGGGGTCGATAGACCCTGGGCTGGGGAGATGGGGGCTGTTCTCCCTCGTTATATTCCCTTTTGTTAAGCAAATGTTAATCGAACACTTACTCTGTTCACTTACTCTGAACGCCTACCTGTGGGAGCTGGGGGCCCTACGGAGCAAGGCCCTGCACTCCAGGAGCTGACATTCCAGGGAGAGGAGACACAGACTGTAAACCATAAGCAAACGCAAATGCTCATCTCAACTGGTCAAAAGCACTACGTCGTAAATGAAACAGGGCAGCGGGTTGGAGAGTGAGGGGCGAGGGTCCGCAGCAGCAGATGGGGCAGCAGAGAAAGCCTCTCCAGAAAGGGGAGATCCGGGGTCTGGGGTGGAGGGCTGGGCAGAGCAGCCAGGCAGGGGGCACACAGGAGGGAGGGCCCTTGGGCAGGGATGAGGCCGCGTGTGCAGGACAGAAAGGCTGGCGCAGTAGCAGCGGCTGACCTGGCGGGGAGTGGGCTTGACGACCTGTCCCGGCGGAAGCCACTGGACACTGGCGCACACACACGGTAGGGGCTTAGTGAATACTTCCTGTGGAAACAGCGCCCGCTGCCCCGACAGCGTTTGCGGATCCATTTGTTGCCAGTTGTCCTTTCCCCGCTGCCAGGGCAATCCAGATAACTGTTAATGTCCAGGAAACCGCCCTCACCAACGGGGTTGTGATATGCTAACATCTCTTAATGAGGATCCTAATGAGTCACTAAAGATGGCATCATTAGGGTGAGAACAGAACAGTCTACACAAGCGATGTCCAAAACAACCGGGCAATTAGTCAGGGGCAGACACCGCCCCCAAGCAGCCTGTGCTGGGCGGCCGCCTCCGCCAAACAGGCGGGAAGCCCGGAGCCCTTGGCTCCACTGGGTTCTCCCTGGGCTCTGAGTCCCGAGCCCAGAGCACGGTCATGGACCATTTTGTCACTACCATGTGAAGCTGTCAGTCTAAGAACTGAGAAAAATGCATGAAAAAAAAAAGTATACTAGTTTGCTTGCATGTATAAGTAAGTGGAAGTGAAGACATGGCTTGAGGCTGGCCAGGACTTAAAGTGCTAATACATTAGGACAGAGGTTCTGAGACGCGGGCTGCAGGCTAAATCCGACACCGGATGTTTTATTTGGCCTACACAGCAGTTACGAAAAATTTAAATCACTTTCCTACTTTAAATTATTGGGAGAGTTTACATGAAAATGTGGATGTTCAGATTCTCCGGAAAAGCCGGAAGCTCTGGCTTTTACTGTGCTGGGGTTGGGGGGTCGGCGGTTCCTCGGAGCTCGGTCCCCTTTGCTGCGGTGCCAGCCGGCCCCCAAGATCTCGCCACCCTGAGGCCAAGTGTCAGGTGCCATTAATCAATAAGTTTTCCCAGTTGATTTTCTCTTTGAAGATTTAAGAACAAAGGAATATATTTCTCAAATCTCCTCTTTATCAAAAGTGGGCAAACAAAACACAGATCAAGAGAGAGAAAAGATGAAGGAGAGACTGTTTCTTGAGGAAATGGAGACAATTCTCACATGTTTAATATGCTAACAGAGAATCCACTGAGACACCTGGGAAAGCAGCCCCGGCGGACCCGCCGCACCCAGGGCTGGCCCCCAGAGGGACCCGGGACTACTGCTATGCGCAGCCCTGGGAGCTGAGTTTCCACTATTGGGACTTCAAGTGTGTGACTTGCCTTGAGTCCGCTGCAATACTATGAATATTGTGAGTTGTGTTCTTAGTGAAACTGAGAGCTAGCATTTTTCATTTGAATGTGGGTCTCAAACTCCGTCGGAAGGTCCTGCCTGACCCTGCTGTGGGTCGCGCTGTGGAACCCACTGAAGACACTCAGAGCCAACCCCCGCCCCAGGAAGCTGCGCTCCGAGCAGGGCCTCGTGTAAGGAAATCGGGGAAATGGCATGTGCAAAAGACCTTTTGAAGGTGCCCAGAAAACTGGCTTACCGGATACCGTACTGCTTGAAGCTTGTGAAAACAGGTAAGGCTCAGGTGGTTGGAGCGTCATCCCCTGCACCAAAAGGTTTTGAGTGTGATTCCTGGTCAGGGCACATACCTAGGTTGCGGGTTCCATCCCCAGTGGGGCGGGAACAAGAGGCAACCTATTGATGTTCCTCTCTCACATCAACGTTTTTCTCTCCTCTCTGTCTCTGTGTCGCTCTCTCAGATTGATACACATAGCGTTGGGTGAGGGTTTATTTAAAAAATAGGTAAGGCGTGCTCTTGGGAAATCAGTCAGACGATACAAAAGGGTTACGTGAAAAACAAGTCTTCACTCACCCAGACCCCTGGTCTCTTAGTTTCTCTTCCCAGAGGCCTCTGCTCTCCCACGGAGCTGGAATCTGATGTGGAAACCGATGTCATTTTACTATGGACTGTGTTCTACTAGAAAAGAATTTGATTGAAGGGTATAATCACATCACACTAAAGAATTATATTGTATAAAGAATTATACTAGAAGATTACTTTTATAATGAGAAAAAAAAAATGATGGTCCCCCAAAAGATATGCCCTAATCCCTGGTACCTGTGACTGTGACCTTATGAGGGAATAAAAGGTCTTTGCAGACATATAATAATTAAGAATCTGGAGATCAAGAAATTAGCCTGGATTATCCAGATTGGGCCCTAAATCTAATGAAAATATCTTTATGAAATAGACTCGGGGGCAAGGAGGAGGTGATGCAGCCCCGGAGGCAGAGACTGAACGGATGGAGCCGCAGCCGAGGAGGGCGGCGGCCACCAGGCCCTGTGAGGCGAGCAGCGGAGTTCCCTCCCCGCTGACCTTGGGAGGGAGCACGGGCCCTGCTGACCCCTCGATTTCAACTTCTAGCTTCCAGAACAGTGAGTAAATCCCCAGTTTGTGATCATTTGTCCCGGCAGCCAGGGGAAACTGATACTGAGTTTCCGCCCATCTCTGTATTTCTCCCGCTCATTTTCACGCTCAGTTACCTCCCCTGGCTGTTTTCATTTAAGTGGTGCTTGAAAATCCTTCTCACAGAGGGCGGCCGCAGTCTTCTTTACGCTTACGTAGTACTCCTCCCCACGGGTGTGCAGTTGCTTGGGCAAGCCCTCCCCTTACTGAGGGGAGAGCTGAGGTTGTTCTCGATCCCTTACAGCCACCAACAGTGCCACGAAGGGCATTGTTTCCCACACAGGGGTGTGTGTGTGTGTGTGTGTGTGTGTGTGCGCGCCAGCAAACACGGACTCCACACAGGTGGAACTGCATCCAAGAGTGTGTGCCTCCGCAAGTTTCATGGGTATTACCAGATTACCCTCCAAGGAGGCTACACCAGAGATTCCTTTTGAAAGTGCATTTTTCTCATTATAAAAGTAATCTTTTAGAAGAATTCTTAAGTGTGATTTGATTACACCCTGTAACCAAAATCTTTTCTAGCAGAACATAGTTGATGGGAGAATAACATCAATTCCCTGAATTTTTTTCTGGCTGGGTTGGTTGGCTCCCTTCTGTTAAATGGGGGTGCTTGAGTTTGGTGTCTGTCTGTCCACTCCATGGCCTCTGTCTGGAGCTCCGAGGCAGGGTGCTAGCACAAGGCTCTTAGAGCCTGGATGGCTGTCTGAAAGGCCCCCTCCCCTTCGGTCATTGACTGTCCCAACCGCCCGTCCCCCAAACCCATGCTGCTCCCTGGGTGAGAAGAGGAGGAAGGTGAACAGGAAGTCACTCTCCCCACCTGGTTGCCCCTATGCTGAGTGTCGACTGTCCAGCTCATCCGTGGTTTTCGTGTCCCCGGACCAGCCTCTGGCTCAGAGGACGGTTCAGGGCCTGGTTCCCTGAGGCATCACCCAAACCCCCTCCTGCGGGCAGAGGGGTCCTCTCCCCTCTGCTCTTGGCCTGGATCAACCACCAGGACAGATGGCCCCCTCTGTGGTGTGCCCTCCCCCATCAATCCCCCACAAAGGTTTCGGAGCTGGAGAAACCCTTAAAGACTTTCTCCTTCAGTTCCTCGTTTTAGGGATAAACCAAGGCCCAGAGAATGAGCTGACTCGTCCCAGGCCACATCCAGGAAGCCACTAGTCACTGCCGGTGAAAGGGGTGAGTTCTTTCCCTGCAATAAAAGGCCCGGACGTGGGCCTTACCTTCATCTCTAGCCTCATCCCCTGACACTCCCTGCCACACCTGAAATGGCTTGAATAGTCAAGGAATTTGAAGCCCACCTGCTGCTGCCCTCCATCCACCCGGAGCCCGTCACACACACAGCCCCAGGCTGTGCCTCCCCTCCAGCCCACATTCATACCAACCCTTTCCCTCCTCAGTTTTGCCTGGTCAATGCTTTCTCATTTTTTGTGACTCATTTCGGACATCCCCTTCTCCAGGAAGCCTGCCCTAATTTTCCCTAGCTGGGGTAGGTACCCACTCCTGGTACCTTAGCATTTACCACATTCATCATGCCCTGCTTGGAGTCTGTCTCCCCACCACCAGCACACCAAGGTCCTGGAGGGCTAAGAAGAAAACAAAGTCACCTCTGCATCGCCAGTGACACCTTTGTGTGATGAGTGAATGAACAAGCCAGAAGTCAGGTGACAGTCACTGCTGCGGAACAGAAAGAAGGAATCTCGGGCTAGGGATCAAGAGACCTATGCTATTTGTTATTTCCACATATTTGGGAAAGGTTTTTAACTTCTCGAGGCCTCAGTTTCCTCATCTGCAAAATGGTGTGATTTGACTGTACCTTGCGGTCAGCTGTTGCTAAGCAACAAGCAACGATTAGGCTGAGCAATGCAGGCAGCAAACATTATTTGGCTCGTGCCTTCGCGGCTGTCCGGGTGTTGACAGAGTCAGCCTGGGCTCCACGAGGTGGCCGGCTGGGTCCGGCCCTGCTCTGTGGGGTGGTCGGGTCATGTCTTCAAATAGTGATGGCACGGGCACAGGAGGACACGCGGGAACATGACGAGGCCCCTGAAGGCCCCGGCCCGGGACAGGCACTTCTGCCCACATTCTGCTGGGCGAAGCTGGCGTGCGGTTGAATCCAAAGCTGAAGGGCGGGGGAGCTTCAGCTTCAGAGCGTGGGACAGGGAATTGTGAAGTCACATGAGAAGGGCGTAGGTGCACAGAGAGGGTGAAAGATGGGCACCAACAAACCAGTCTCTCCGGACACCGTGGTCTCTGAAGGCCGTGCAAGGCCTGGCGGGCCGTGACCCTGAGTGGACCGAATCCTTTCCCCGTGCCCCTCATGCCCTGCTGCCTGTGGAACTGCCCCCTGCTTCTTGCCGCCAGCTAGGGCCCAGGTCTCTTCCAGCAGGTGTTTGTATGTACGTTCTGTCTTCTCCCCACCTCCGCCTGTTGTTTTCACCCTGTACAGAACCTCTGCTAGACCCTGCTCCTGCCTTCAGCAAAAGCACCAGCGCCCACCTGTCCTCTCAAACCGGAAACGTGATGTTTGCCGCCCTCTCGCCAAGCCTCTGAATGTCACCTCCTTGGTGGCCCCTGACGCTGCCACCTCCTCCAGTCCCACCCGCTCTGCCCTGGCCCAGGACACCTCATGGCCCCTGAGTCCTGGCCGGGCTTCCTCCAAAGGCATCCTCCCTGCAGTCACCTGCAAACTCTCTGTAGCAGGTGGATCTGACTGAGCCACGAACACTCTGCTGGGTCGCTACTGCCAACGACAGGGGCAGCCAGCCAGGACATGTCGGCTTTGAAGGGACAGGGCGAGTGATATGGGTTAAATTGTTTCTCCTCCCCCCAAATATGTTGGAGTCCTAACCCCAGCCCTTCAGATGCGACCTTATCTGGAGACAGGGGCTTCCCAGAGGTAACTGAGCTGCACTGAGTTCACTACGGTGGACCCTGATTCAATATGACTGGTGTCCTTATAAGAGAGAAGTTAGGAAGCAGACAGACATGCATGGACGGCACACAACCTGAAAACAGAAAGAACGAGCCACCGCAAGCACACCGGAGGCTGCTGGAGGTGAGGAGAGGGGCGGGGAACAGGCTCCCCTTCACAGCTCTCAGAAGGGACCACGCTGCTGACACCTTGATCTTGGACTTCTGGCCTCCAGGCCGTGAGACAATGCGTATGTGGTGTCTGAGCCTCTCTGTTCGTGGTAGTTTGCTCCTAGGCAACCCCAGGAAACTAACACAGTGTGGGGGCAAAACCCCCCAAATAGTAGTGAAGCCAGGGGCAAACGATGACTGGGAGGCACACAGGGTCCCCAAATGGGGGAGAGAGAAGCAGAAGAGTCAGAACCAGAGACAAGACGGTAGGAGCTGGACCCGCGCCCACTGCCCGCGAAGGTGGAGGAAGGGCCACGAGCCAAGGAGTGCGGAGAGCCTCCGGGGCTGGAAAAGGTAGGAAAAGCGATTCTCCCTGGAAGCCTCTGGAAAGGAACGCAGCCCGGGTGACGTCTTCGTTTCAACCAGGGAGGCTCATTTTGGACTTCTGACCTCCAGACCCGTAAGAGAATAAATACGTGTGTTCTAAGACACCGAGCTGGTGATCATTTATTACAACAGCAGCCAGGAACCAGTACCGCACCCTTCCCGGCCCGGCCCCCACTCTGCCACCCTGCCCCTCCTCTCTCAGCCCTGTGCCTGGGAGGCTGATCTGCTGACCTCACGCCCAGGCCTCCTGGGCCTCTGGCTTACAGTGGGTGCACCTGTAGGGGCGCTGGGACCAGAGGTGGGGAGCGGCACCCACTCCACAGGCACCCATTGGATGTGCTCAGGAAGCAGCAAGCAGACGGGGTCCCTGGAAGGTATTGGGTAGCATGGCCCAGAGGCATCTATAATCAGGGCAAAAAATTCGGATTTAATTCAATAGGCTGCTGTGAGGGGTTTTGAGCAGGGGCTGGGGAGAGAGGATTAAAAGGCTAAGGATCATCCCTGGCAACTTCCTTTGGAGAATTTTTCAAAGCCATCTGTGTCTTGTTTTCTTTGTACAAAAAGGGAAAATAGAGGGAAGTAGAACTCCAGAAGCAATTTATTGACAACTCGGGCCCCGAGGGCAATTCTCTTCCTGGATGATGTGCCCTCCAGATAGACTGTTTTAACAGCCTGAGGTCTGGCAGTGGGCTGGGCTGGGTGGGGGGTCGCCAGGCCGAGTACTCTGGGCGAGGGCACTCTCACCCAATGTCGTGCAGGGGCACAGCTTCTGGGAAACCCGGAGGGAGAACTAACCGGGACCTGGCTCCCAGGGACCTGGCTCGCAGCCCCTGTCCCTCTCCTCCTCCCCTCCGGGAACAGAGGTGTGTGGGCAGCCAGCCTCAGGCTCCTGCTAATGCCCGGTGCTTCGTGCGTTCCCTTCGACAGGAAGGCAGGCAGAAGCTCAGCTGGCCAACAAAGCCGCACAAAGCCACCTGGTAAATGAGGTGGGGGGCGCCGGCCCGCCACTTCAGGGTCAGGGCACGCACCAAAGGAGAAGATGAAAGCACCATCGTGGGCACACTGGCTACTCAGGGCCTGGCCTGCACAGAGGGGCCAGTCCCCTCTCGGCCCGTCAATTCTGCTACTCATCTTATCTGCCGTACCAATCACATATGTGACTTAGGCATCTTGTAAACTATCGTCACCGTTATTTCCTTAAAAGTGACTTATTTGGAACATTTACTCTGTTAGTCAGTACTTTATTGTTTATCAGAGTCAGTAGCCCAACTTGGATAGGCTCAAGAAAACCAGGGAACTGAGAAGTCCAAGGGTATGAACTTCAGCTTCAGGCATGGCTGGATCCAGGTATAAAAACGCTCTGTCAGGATTCTGCTCCCTCTCCCCACCCAGGCTGGTTTCCTCTGCGTTGGCTTCATTCTTTGGCAGGTCTTCCTCTGCAGTGGTCCCCAGTAGCTCCAGATTTATATCCTGCAGGCCAAGTATCTCAGAGGAAAGAGAGGACTTCATTTCTAATGGACGTGATAAATGTCCCAGAATGGAATCCCTTAGGCTTGTCCGGGGTCATGTGTCCACCTTCACATCACTGTTGTCAGGGGCGGTAGGCTCTGGGTCTGTAAGCCTTGGCCAGGGACCTGCCGCAGGTGCCCACCTCCCGAGAGGGGAGGTTCCAGAAGGAAAGTATGGGGGCACAGAGAGTGAGGAGAAGAGGGGAGGCTGGGCTGGGCGGTAGCACAGGAACCGTTCTGCTCACCCCTAACTTCCTTTTTCATTTTCAGTAGCCCGATGTGCCTTCCAATGCAAGAACGCCTGCACTAACACCTGCATGTACAATGGCTCACCAGAGAAAATATCAGACTTCAGACCTGGCTAAATTGGCTGGATTCCTACACACCTTTTTGGCAGCAGGGGCTGGGGACACCCGCAGTATGGACCTTCAGAGGCAGGGACAGGAACAGCTGGAGTCTTCTGTTCCAGCCGGCTGTCCCCAGAGACAGCAGACCCTCCTAGCACACCTGGAAGACCCCGCCTTTCACTTTAGAGGGTCGAAGATGATCGAGGCGAAAGCTGGGGCTCAGGCGGGCAAGGGGCTGCGAGAGGCCTTACACCTCAGCTGGGCCCCTGAACGGCCGTATCGCTCAGCGTCTTTTGGTTGCAAGTGGGAGAAACTAAACCCAGACTGGCTGAAGCAAAATAGTAATAGTAAAATTACTAGTCACAGTATGTAAATCACAATAATTATATAATCAATAACAATTATATATAATATATATGATTATATATAATTAATTTACATAATGATACACTAATAATAATTATTATAAACAATATTATTTCCTGGCTCACGGTTGGATCCAGGCTCTCAAAAAGTCCTCAGGAAGCTGTAGGTCCCCGTCTTAGATCACTTAGCTCTGTGCTGGCTTCATCTGCACAGCTCAGCGGTCCCCGCAGAAAGAGAGGACCCTCCCACAATCCCTTGATTCACCCAGATTACAATTCGAGTTCTCTGCCCATTTCCAGACTATTCTCTGCTAACCAGGGTGATGAGATACACTAATCTAATCGCCTGGCCTGGGGTGTGTGCATCACTCACACCCCTCCTTGAGTGATTAGCTTCCCCTGAACCTCAAGAACGGAGCAAGGGTGTGGGATGGTCCCACAGAGGGGGACTGACGCCTGCATAAAAAAACAACAGCTGTCCCTCACTCTGTGGGGGGGTGGGAGGGGCAGTGTTTGAAGGCAGCCTACCAAACCCTAGAGGAAAACTCTTGCTGGGGGAGGAATGGGCGATGGGGGGCGGTGCAGGTGCTGGGGAGCAGGTGTGGGTCCACAGAAGGCAGGGGTCCTCCGCAGCGGAGCTGATGGGCAGCCCTAAAGGCAGAAGGACAGAGACAGAAGCTGGGGTCGAAGGCCCCGAGGACAGTTTGGAGCGGCTGAGGAGAAGCCCTGCCCTCTGTGGGTGGCTTGACGTCTGACATCCGCCCCTGTTGGCAGGCACGCCCTTGGCTCCTGGGGCTCTTTGCGGCTGAGAATCTTTCAGGGGGCAGCCAGTCTTCCTGGGGTTGCCCCGAGAGCCGGGCGGGTGCGGACAGGCGTCCTCTCGCAGGGGGTCCAGGCTGCTGCTCTGAGCAGATGAGATCCCGGCTTTCTGGGGCTCACTCTCGAACTGGGGCCAAGGACACGCCCTTGCTCTTTCGCCGGGCTCCGCCCCCAGGGTCCGGCTCAGGGAGGCGGGGCTTCCAGAGCTGTCTGTGGAATCAGGGCGGCAACATTCACTGCCTCGGAGAGAGGCTGCGTTCAGTCTTCCCACCTCTAACTGCCTGGGTGACCTTCACTTAGTCCAAACCCCCCCGGGCCCTCAGGTTTCTCATCTGTCAAGCGAGGGGTTGGAGCGGTCAGCTCCCAAGCCCCTGTCCAGCTCCGACATTCTGCGGCCCTCCGGCCCGGCCCCCGCAGAGGGGACCCCGTGCCGACAACCACCCTCCCTCCACCCCTTCTGCTGAGCGCCGGCTCCGCCCCGCCCCGCCCGGCAGCGGCAGCAGAGAGAGACATCCGAGGCCCTGTAATTATTGTAAAGAGGAGAGTTTAAGTGTTTAGTTTTACGAGGTAGCCGGCCCTCTCTGTCAGCAGAAAGCCGCGCGGCTCCCTGGGTGTGAGTTAATTTCCTCCGTGGCTCGTTTCCTCGCTGCTGTCATTTTTCCTTGCCTGCTTTATGGCTTTCGGGGCCTTCGGAGCGGTGTGTGGTGGCGGTGGCTGCGCGCACTGGAGCCAGGAGCCTGCCGCATCACTCCCGCACTGAGCCCATGGGCTGCGGGCGCTGCAGTGGGCAGCGGGGCCGGTGACCTCCGTGCTGGAGGAGACCCGCAGGCGGCAGGCTGGGAGGGAGGGAGGAGCCATGAGGCTGGGCCAGGCTGTCTCCAACCAGGCCGCGGCCCCTGGTACCTCCTTGTCCAGCTTGCAAGGAACAAGTCTAAATTAAATGGCAGTCAGGCCAGCCTTGGACCAGCCGGAGTGCTTCAATTAAACAGCAGAAGACTCTGCCCTCTGATTCACAGTGGGCAAGGGAGCAGGAAACGCATCAGCTTTGGCCTCAGACAGACCCGGATTCAAATCCTGACTCTGCCGATGCTCTGTCACGGGGACCAAGTGACTTCACCCCCACGCTGCCATTTCCTGTCCTGCAGAATGGGGGTGCCCAGGGCCCCTGCCTGGTGAAGCTAAGAGGATGAAGGATGATCATATATGCAAAGCACCTGACACGGGAGCTGGCATTCTGAGCCACGCTGTCACTCGGGATGAGTGTCCCGCCTCCTCTGTGGGTCGCGGGGAGATCATTCCTACACCAGGGAGAGGCGGGGTCCTGATGAGCAACCTCTCCAAGACGCTGCAGGTCTGCCAAGGCCAAGAGCAGCCTCTTACCTGCACCA
>PVJD01011463.1:0-46137 GCA_004026545.1 Mormoops blainvillei
TATAAATAAAAAATAGTATAATCAGATTTTTAGAGAGAAAAGGGACTAGGGTAATGACCAACAGAATATTACAAATAAGAGATGGATTTGAAGAGATAAGAGGTGAAAAAGGGAAAGAAAAGGTAAGTTTGAATTTGATCTGGTAGAATTAGAAAGAATAGAAACTTTTTCAACCAGCATAATTTATTATAAACTTCTTGCCACATCTGTCCTCCCTCTCCCTCATTTAAGGTCACATCAAATTATATTAACATCTTTCATTTCATAGATAAGGAGGGGAGTGGGGGGTGTCATATGTTGAGGAATCTAAAGAGGTTTCAAAATTTTCAGCCCTGGAAACCCCTCTGGAAGGTGGACTAGTATGGCAAAAGAATGGTGAGTCTTCAGTAAAACGCTCTGAACTTTGGGTTTGGACTCTGAGCCTAGCTACCCCATTTCTGTGAGTTTTCCTAAAATTTAAGCCAAGGTACTTAACCTAACTTACATTACACGTATAAAATTGAGAAAATATAACCTGTTCTTTTCCTCATAGTTTTATTAACTCAGACGAGGAAGATTTCTAGGGAGAGCATTTTATAAACTGCAAGAAAGTATATTTACATAATATACTTCATTTATTTTTTTTCTACATAGGGCACAGTTTTACTTAAAAGGCAGTTGTATTCTAGAATTTTCTGCAAGTTCCCCATTAAATAAGTAAAAAATTAAAATTTATATATTTACCTAAGTAGTTTCAGATTTTTTCCACATGGGCATGGCCTTTTACCTTTTACAGTTGAAGAAATAAAGCCTAACAAGATGAAGTCACCTGCCCAAGGTCATAAGCTCTTAAACAGCTGAGCTGTGGATCCCAAGAATCTATGGTTCTTCCAATAGGATGCCGTGCCCTTTGGTTCCAAGGAATATTGACGTAAGTCCCTATACGAACAATACATACCCCAGTCAAATGTGTCTGTAGTAATTCAGGTCATTCTCCACAGAATGTGTTTCTATGGCATCTCTAAAGCATGCCATTCATTGGATACTCTTCTCTCATCTTTTCACTGGTTTATTTGGTGGTGACTCAGATCATCCACTAACACTGAGTGAACTCAACATTGGAAGCAAGCCAGAACAAAAGACAGAAACATATTTTAAAGGGGTGGGCTAGATTTTCACAAAATTATCAAAAGATGAGCTTGGTTTTTGCTCTTTCCCAGGGTCCAGTCTGCACCCGTTCTCCCTCCAGGCCTTTCTCTCTTTAGATCTCTTCCTTTCATAACTGATTTTCATAAGGCATCTTTTTTTAATTGTTTATATCTCAGTGGGAAGAAATTTAGTTGTTAAGCTATCCTGCCCTGGGAATATTCATTATCTATTATTGGAATTGAAATAATTTGTTTCTAGATAGAAGAATTTCATGAATCAAAGAAGCGGGAGAGAGCTTTAGAGTGGTGCATGGGTGTTCATTCATTTACTGATTTTTCTCAGTCAATGAGATCTTTCAAAATGCTAGGTCCTGGTAAGACAGAGGTGAACAAAAGAGACATAGCCCTATCCTCATAGAGTTTAAACCCAGCAAGGCAAACAACGAACAAGTAATTACAAACAAAAGGTGATGAATGCCATCTGACAGAAAGTGCTGAGAAAATACTGACTTTGTCAGTCCAGGGAGGTGTTTGTGCGCTTGTGTGAAACTTTTAGAAAGCGTTGGGGCCCTGACCAGTGTGGCTTGGTAGGTTGGAATGTTGTCCGGTGCACTGAAGGGTTGTGGTTTCAATCTCTGGTCGGGATGTGTGCAGGAGGCAACCAATTGGTGCTTCTCTCACACATTGGTGTGTGTGTCTCTTTCTCCTTCCCCTTTTCTTTCCCTCCTCCCTTCTTCTGTCTCTAAAAACAATGAAAAAATGTACTCAGGTGGGGGTATAAAAAAAAAGAAGAAAGCAAGCTCTGGGCCCTTCAACACTAGCTGAGGCAATAGCAAAAGGACAGAGATGAAGATAACATTTATTGAACAATAACTTTTTTAACAAATGAGTATCTATTGAGCCAGGCATTAAACATAAGTTATTTCAGGGTGTTTAAATATTTATATTTATTTTGTGCTTTCAGCTTTCAAGTGTGTTTACACACACACATACGCACACACACACACACCCCCCCCTGTAAAGTAGGTATTATTATTCTCAATTCACAAAGGTTAATGACATGTGTGATATATGACAAACCACTTAGCTAAAAAACCAAGGCTTCTGGTCCTTGCCAGTGTCTGAAGATCAATTCAGTGCCAAGTATAGCCAACAAGGTAGGGCTCTGCACCTTGGACCTTAGCAAGCCAGGGCTGAAGCTTATTTAGATGACAGTGAAAGAAGAAACTGGAGTACTACTTCAGTACCCCTGAAAGCCTATGTCAGGGGCTTTCTGTGGACTGAAGGTGGCAACCAGAGAAATAAGGCTGTCTTGTCCATCACATAGGAACTGAGGGTTAAAATATACCCCTTTCAAATGTAAAAGAGAAAAGTGATTCCTGGTGTTAGAAGTGAGGCTTACTTCCTTTGATAAACACCCTTTGCTATAATTGGGAAAACAAATGGACTTCCTGTGAGTATAGTCCTACCAAATTATTATTATTTTCAGTCTACTAAAACAAAAATTAAGTTTTCATTCATTTTTATGGGGTTTTTATGTATGACAAGGTGATCAATTTTATTTTATGTCTACCTGTCTACTGAAACACCTACACTTGGACTGACTGGGTAATAAAATAATTCTATCAGTGAAATCCAGCCATAGCATGAAGAAAAATATATGCCAGGCTTATTTTTTCTGGTGTCATTTATGAAGTTTATGAAGGCTGTGTGAATCCTTAAATATCATATAAATTCTTGAGCAGAGAGTCAAGCCATTTCCTATTTGTGTTGACTAAGGGAGAACGAGGCCAAAAGACGTACTCCACTGCTTCTGAGGATGAAGCTCACCACTCCCTAGAACCATTCAACTGGCCTCTTGGCTCTTTTGTGGGCTTGAGCCATTCTTTACTTCCTCCTGGGAAGTAGAAGGAGAACATGGGTCTACGTGTGCATTTATTCAACTTTTCTTCCTGCAGAGGGAGATGTAGTATTTTAAGGCTAATGTGAAATGTGTGGCAAGAACTAGCATAATCATGTTTCCAAGGAGGTAATGCCCTTTTTGCTCCTGTGCCATGTCAACATGAAAATTCTGTTTTCCCCAGTTGGAGTGAGCAGCTTGGAGACATTTTAATCTCCCTAGCGTCTGACACATCAGTTGCATGACAGAATCCTGTAGACCTTCTAGTCCTGGGTGTAGTCACAGAGTTGGGAAGCAAGTTCCAGGATGTTAGCAGATTACCTGCCCCCAGCTTAGCTCACCCCTCACAAGGTGGGCATTTCTGAACATGTATAGCCTTTCTGCAAGTTTACATATATCATAATGGCAACAGAGGTAGCCATTTAATGAGGAACCCTAGCTAAGACAAGTATATACGTAGATCACATTTTAAATCACAGAGCACACCTGTTTTTCTCCAGAAAGGTTCACAACTGAAACTGTGAAAAAAAGGAAAAGAGTTAAAGACAACGATTTCTTACTTATGAAATATACTGATAATGACTTTTAAATAATTCTGTATGAAAAAATACAACTTCCTTTCTATAGATGAAAAAAGGTTGAATAAGACAACACCGTCATGAAGAGCTGCTGCAGCTTCACGTAGTAGTTCTTCATTTCCATTCAAAGAAGGCTTGACAGTAAATCAGACCTCATGTACTCTGGGTGATCCCTTTGGGAGTATTCAGGTAACGCCACTCTGTGACCTTTCCTAGTTTGTGTTATAAGCACCAAGCCAGGAAGGTCCTTGTAGATTATCACTGAATACTTGTCCTCTGACAGTGCTCCCTTGTTTATATTATTTATGGCTCACTGTCCATGTCCATAACTTAATATCATGGTTTCATACCAAAAAATTGCCAAGTACCTAAAAAAAATGAATAAGACCCAGTTCTCATCCTTCATGAAGATATAATGTCTCATGAGTGAGTTTTAATAAAAATGAGTGTAAATAAATTGAAACATGGAAGAAGCTATCACCTCAAGAAATGAACCTTGGGCTCACTACAAAGGTCTAAACAGGGAGGCTTCAAAGAGAACGGGTCCAGTACCGAGGTGTCTCATTCCAGTCCCTCTCATCTCAGCCCAGTCCATACCATTGCATTCAAGGCAATTTCATGCACTTAATTATATTTGATGCAACTTAATTCAACAATTTTAATTACAACAAGAGCTTTCATGTGCTGCTGTAGAAAGGAGGTCCTCTCTGTGATCAAGTATCCTGGGGGAGTAATGAATGACTTGAGGGAGAACGAGGTCCTGCGAGGGGAAGAGCACTAACCATCCCACCATCAGAGATGGCACTGGGGAACTTTTTTAAGCACAGTAACAAAAGGGAGGACAAGAAGCATGCTTGATTTGGGGTAGAAAGCAGAGAGCACATTTAAGCAAAGTATCCCTGTGGGCACTGAGGAACACATAGGAGAAACTGTGAGACTGCTATACGAAAATGGTCTCAGGATGTCAAGAGGCCTGGGTGATAATTTTGTAGAGAAAGGAGAGAATGAGACTAACAGAGATTTTTTTTTTTAAACTGGGTGGAATTTTTTGTATTGGTTATGCACAATGAGAGTCATGGACTGTTTACCAATATTGCTTCACTATAATGAAATGTCAGGGAGAAAAAAATATACAGTAACATAATTTTCCCAAGCTTTGAAGACTGTGGAGTGACCATGATGAGTAATGGCGGCAGGCTTCGGGCAAGTGAAATTTGGCAGATCCTTGGTTAGGTCCCTGATTTACAAGCAGGAGCACTTCCATTTTGATTTCAAATAATAGGGTTACAGTCCTTATTAATGACAGTTCCAAGTCAATGGACAAAATAAACCCAAACTTTAAAAACTTAAAAAAAATCTTAACCCAAGCATAGCATACTGCACAACTCACTTTGCTAGCTAGCTGTACTTTGTATCCGTAAGTGATGGAAGAGACTTTAATAAATCAAACAACAATGGATAGCTCTTCCAGAACTGCCTGAAATATATAAATGACTGAACAATACACCAATCATTATTATAACAGCTTAGCAAAAATAGAATCATTGCTTTATTATATCCATTACAAGGGTATTTGGGGCACATTCTTTTGGAGACGAGAGCTTATTCTCTGCTTTATTATAAGAAGAGGCATTGCAGGTCATAGTCCCTGCGTGTCCTTTCTAACCATGGAAAATTACTTTATATTTTATTACTACTCTTTTAGGTTTTTAAAAAAAGTATCTTTAAATGCAGATGTTTTCCCCAAAGATGCAAACTTTATTTTACATAATGATAGCTGTTAGATCACTGGACTGATTGAAAATTAACATTTATTTTGTTGAGTAATATTTATAATTATTAGGGAAAATATAATACCAAATGCCAGGAGCAAAATTACAATGTAATGTTATATATCTTTATTTTTTGGAATTTGGTTTGATTTATAATTTTTAAACAACTGCAATAATCCAGACAGATGCCTCAAACCATTTTACTACAAAGAGACCCAACTAACTCAAGAAACAAAAAGTAGTGATGAGATACTCATTGTCAGAATAAACTACTGAGTTGAAAGTCTCTCTTCTTCACCCTCAGGCTTCTCATTTGAGTTGACAAGCATAGTGTCTGATGGAAGGACTGGGGTCATCTCTAGGTACAAGCCAGCTTGCAAAACCAAATGGCTGGATAAACTCAAAGGCCATTTCAACAGGGCTGGGTAAGCATGGCTGGACAATGCTGCCCTTTCCAGTCTGAGATTTATGAGAAAGGTGATTCTAAAAGTTCAAGATGATCTCTGCTGGGCTGGGATGAAAGACTGCATTTGGCCTTGGAAGTACTTTGCTGCCCACATGCTTTGGTTTTGGGGGGATTTTGGATGAAATTTGCTGCCCTAAACAACTTATCGTTCTTTCTTAGGGTCGAAGAGGAGTCTTCTGAAGCCCCTTACTAAAACAATAAACATGGGAAGCATTTTCATAAACTCTCATATGGGGTGGCACTTTAGCATTTAACCCTTTAGTAAGAATTAGCAGGGATAAAACGCAAAGTAATCACTTTAGCAATGGCAGGAAGCCTCCTTAGAGAAACTCTCCTATTTCACAATTTGGTTGAGGCTTTCTGCCCTTTGACTTGTGGGGCAAGGCCTTTGCTCTGCAATCTAATATTCAGTGACATAGTCGAAAGCCACCCTGCTGAAGGGCGTCTGGCCGAGTGCCGCAATTTGTTCCTGCTCTACACTACTGCCTTGGCACTCTAAGACAATTGGTTTACGAGCTTTGGACAGATAAAGTCACTTCCTCCTTATATTTAAAGAACAGCATTTCAAATGAGAACAAACATGTTCAAACAATTAGATTCAAAGTGAGGGGGCCTGAGCCTAACACTAATGAGCTGTGTGATCATGCACAACCTATAAAACTCCCCCAAACCTCACTTTCCTCCTCAAATCAAAGGGACTGAATGAGATTGTTCTATGATCATTATCTTGGATATTAGATGACACCTGCATCTAGAAGGTAGAACCAGCAACAATTCAGTGTGAGTTTGTTACAACTGCTTGCTCATAAATCTTCCCACACTGAGTAGTATTTTAAATGCTACATATTAGTTGCTTAGTGAGTGAGATATTTATTACCTGAATTGGGCATTAAAAAAATGGAAACAACTTCTGTGGTAAGTGCTAACTTTCAAAATTGCATCCCTGGTTATATTTTTGAAGTTTTAAAACACCCCAACGGTTTAAACAAGGCTGATTGACTAATAGCTGTAAATTGTTGGTAATTAGTTACTATATATGTAGAAAAATTTTCATTTCTCAGAATCTACAGAAGCTTCAGGTAGGTGACCAGATGGTTATTAGCAAAGATAGGCTGGATACTTGTTGCAAAGAGAAAATTCAGATTTTCTGTTGTAAAAAGATGAGAATTTTTGTCATACTTTCTATGAATGAAACAATTTAGATAGACATTCACCAGCATGTTACAAGTAGTATAAATTGTTTTTCCTAATGTAAAATATGACAGTCATATTTTAGGCCATAGTTACATTTTTCCCAGGGTATTTTGTCAGTGTACAAGACTCAAGAAGGTTGAAATTCACTCTAAGCTATCACCTTGTTATTCTTGTCCTGACTACTAAATACAGTGTTGAAGTTTCCCAACTATGATTAATATATGCGTTTTTAAATAAGCAAAGGAAAAATATCTAGTGCGCCTTCCAGTGCTGACCTAAAATACTTTTATTATAGTAGTATGGAAAACATAAAGACATAAAATTCAGAATTAATTTAAAATATCTAGTATTCTTAGTGCATTTACTACCAAAATGCATTTATAAGTTAACACAAACAAAACAAGACCATCAAAATTCAAATCTTTCAAAATTCAAAAGTCTATTTCAAAATTCAAAGTCTTTCAGATTTTAGAAAAAGGTCATACCCAATAATCAAATATATTAACATCTTTGCATAATAATACATGAATCCATACATATTCACAGCAGAAAATATAGTAAATAAAAACTATAAATAGCATCAGGTTCTTACAGACCAAGTTAGCTATCAAATAAGTCAAAAGCATTTACGTTACTTTTTTTGCTGGCTTTCAGAACTTACTGCATTTAGAATTTTGCAGTGGTTACAGGTCTATAGGCCTCTACTATGGCATGCTGCGTGATGATTTATTTTACACTCTGTAAAACCTCTTTTGCGCAGCACAATTATGGGATGGAAACATCGCATATGTATTAAGTTCATCTCTATTTTTTGTTTAATTTCAAAATGGTTAAATAATGCTTGTAGAGCATCTACTTACCCCTTGGACTTTCAAGAGCCTCAGAACCTCATTTGAGAAATGAACCGAGATCTAATACATTTGAGAGCCAAGAAAGTAGACGTCAGATACCACCTAAGTGGTTTAGCTCTTGAAATACGCAAAGGGGCGTGTTACAAATCAGTGAGAATTAGTGTTGTGACCTAAATCCTAGAGCTATCGAAGGTGGGGCAGAGGTATTTGAAAAGCTACCACATACTAGAACCCATACTTTGGTCTTTCATACATTACCTCCTGGGAAACATTACTGCTGAGGAATCTACAAATGACCTCAAGGTCACCTGCAGTTATATCCTGGAGCCACTGCATTTTGCTGTGTTTGTGAACTATTAAATGCCATTGTAACATTAAGCTCTTACCCATCAATTAGGCTGACAATTTCTTCATACAGAAAGAAAGAAGTGATGGGATGAGCACAAGGCTTAGGTTTTGTCCTAATTCTGTCTCATTTGAATTTTTGTTTAGCTCTGAGCAAGTCACTTTCCCCAATTCATTGCCAATGGCTTGATCTGGAAAACAAGGGCTCTACCTGTCTCTCTGAGAGCTGTGGGATTTGCTGAGATTATGAGTGAGTGTCTACAGAAGCACTTTGTGAAAGGAGACATGCTGTGAGAATCAACACAGCACTGCCAGAGCAGACAAGCTCCTCCAGCCGGCTGGCCTGTGCTCTGGGGCTTTCGGCGATGGGGATTCAACTGCTGGAAGTGGACTCTTCCCTTTTCAATTTGCCCCCCTCAACCCAGGGATTTAAAAGTGACTGAAGTGGAAAAGTAGATATGACCACTTTGAGGCCAATATCTTCCTTGATTTCTATTTTTTTAATGTCTTTGCATTTTTTTTGGTGTGTGTGTCTTTATAACTTCCATGGGTGAACTGTAAGCTTTTTTGGTCAGGCTATTCATCTTTATGTCTCTCACCATCTCCTTGCTCCCCCATTATTAGCAAATGTCTTTGCATAATGTGACAGTTGTGTAATTGTCTCGGCTTAATGAAACAAAATAAAACAGAACTTTTAAAAATGTTGTATATCTAAAACCACACTTTTCAGAACTTGAATACATCTAACTACCTATAGGTTTTTATTTTAATAATTCAGAGATTTTGGAAGAAAATTAAATTTACTCTTTTGATAATGATTAAGTATTTCTGAAACACCCTCTAGTATGTAACTGAATAATAGCCTTTATCTAAAATAAATGAACACAACTGAATAAATAATTAAATAAAAAGATAGAAGTAGGTAAAAGGTTAAATCATGCACAATTTTCTGTGCTGTGACTAATCAACTCAAACTTAGAGCAAGAATTTTCAGGAACACTGTTAGCTAAGTATTAAACAAGTTAGATTTGTGTTGGCATTGATTATGTTGACCAGTCTTACTAATACCTACTTAAAGGAAGAAAGTATATATGTTATGAAGGAATGCAACAAATGTATGAATTCCTAAAGCCATAGAATGATTTGTGTAGAATATCAGAATATTTACAACAGATTATCAAAACATAAAGCATACTTTTAAACAATAAAAGCCTTTTTTCTAAAAATAAAATTTGAAATTTTCAGGATTTTCTTCCTATATATTCATGATGAAATTACTATTAATATATCTAAACATTATTTCTCTTTCAATTTGATGACTGTGGTAGATTGCAAAATATGGCAAAATAAGTTCCTCCTATCCTTATTGGCATGCTCATTTGCATGAGACATCCCAGCTCTGCTCAACAAATGAAGTCTCTTTTCTGCTTCACCTCCCTTGACTATGGGTAGGTTTTGCAACTTACTTTGACTAATAGAACGAACATGAAGGGGTATTGTGCAAATTTTGATGTAAGACACCCTGAAGCGTCATAGCTCCTGTTTTGCTTGTTTGGAGCTCTGAGGCACTGTGCTCTGAAGAAGCTTGGAATGATGTACCACATGGAGGGAAAGACGCAGTATCCAGCCATCCCAGCTGAGGCCTGAGACCTCAGTGCTCAGACCTGGAACCATCTTCTACATGCCATCCCTAGTCAATTGATCTGATGACTGAAACCCTGTGAGTGTTGCCAGATAAATCCAGCCAAAGAAATGCCCAGCTCAGCTGAGCCCAAATTTCAGAATTATGAGCAAATAAATGGTTTTTGCTTTAAGTCACTAAAACCAAGACTGTTTACATTGCCTAAATAAGTGAAGTCAATAACTGATGTGTTGCTAATGGTTTCTTTTATGTTTTTATTTTCCCCCTAGAAATAGAAAGTTGGGCTTTGAAATCAATACAAAACAATATTGTAAGTTAATTTAATATTAGAAATAGAGTGACATGTATGAATTTTTACTCTAACAAAACCAGTACAATTTTAATAGAAAAATATGAAACAGCTATATCAACTTTATCAAGGAAGTCAACTATATGATGCCTATTTATGCATATTTCTATCATTATCATGACAAAAATTTTATCAAGACTGTGTGTCCAATTTAAACTCTGGTTCACATACTATACACATATTTTTATTCTCCCCCATGGAAGGATAATATTCTCCTTCCATCTCAAATTCTATTGCTTAAATATTATGTGTAAGCAAAGCTTCTGTTTGGTATTAAATGAGTTCATATACATGAGTATTATCATGGTATGGCTGTAATTATTTGTCTATAATTTATATATTTAATTTTATGCTTATTTATTATGCTACTTACTTCATATTTATAAGTGACCTGCCAGTCTCATTAAGGAAACTTGCATAGCCTTCATCAAACACTTTGACTACAGCAGTTTTTTAGCTGGGAGATATTTTAAGGTCCATATATTTTTTTTTCTGGGAAACTGTCGTTAAGAATTTAAACCCAAACAAAACTTTTAGAATACACTGTAATAAAGTTCCCTTTAACATACTGACTTTCCCCAGTCTATATGGCATACACTAATAATAACTTCACAGAGCAATCACAAGCTTACAGTAAAAGAACTAATAGGCTGTTAAAATATTGCTGAGATTGTTTTTAATAACAGTTTTATTATGAACCCTTTGTCCTTTTTGCATTAAGATTTTTTAAAATGTAAGTCACAGAAGCAGTAGCAAAAACACTTTTATTTTTAGTTATACTCACACACATGCTTTGTCAACCATACTTTCTCTGTGTTCTTGTTAGTCTATTTGATTTATATAGTTTCTTTTTCCCATTTTGGTCCAGAAAAGACATTGGCATGTGTGATGATAAATAGCAAACTTAAAAGCATATCCCTTTTGTACTGTCGTGACTGGTTATATCTACAAGCACTGAAACATTTGCTTCTTATCACAATATATACTGCCATTCGTTTGCTTTGCTTTTGTACCCATAAGATGCCAAATTCATTTAACTATGTCTTTATGCTTTTCACACCCTAAGAATACATGTTGAGTCAGTATATATAACAATACAGGATAGCACAACTGAGATACATAGAAGTTCTGCTGCATAAACCAAAAAGAAGCATTTCCCAGGAAATAGCTTTACATCTGTATTTGCTGCCAAGACAAGGGAACCAGTCATACCATTGAATAGCAACAATGGGGCCATTGGCAAACCATCCCTTCTTCCTCCCACTGCTCCTGCACTGCACAAGCTATTAAAAGACCACAGAAATAGAAAACCAAGTCACTGTTCCATATGTATCATATGAAAGAGTCATTGGTAATGATGACTCAATTCCTAACCTGTCACCTTTGAATGTTACCCACACATAATACCTGGAATAAAAATTAGGGAAAAAATTAAGAAACAGCACACATCTCAATTTACTTTTCTAAAAAGAAAACCCCCAAACCAAAAAAACCTAACTTACTTTTATGATATCTTCACCAAAAATTAATCTCTTTGATATAGATTCTGGTAGCTACATTATCATATTTAATGTGGAACAAAGTTAAATGTTTATGAACTTGTTATGTTAATTAATTAATTAACCAATATGTGATTGTTAAGTCATATATCACTATGACTGTGGTCTTTTCCATACACGACCCCCTCCCCAAAAGTTGGGTATTTTTCAGATTGAAATATGTGTAATAATTTATAAACTTCTTGTTGAAGTCAAAGTTGACTTTCTTAATCCATTATTTATTTGGCAAATTATAGATTCACTTCTCCAATAATGATAACAAATGGTCAATTAATCTGTTTATCCTCTTGCCTCCCCGTCACATGACCAATGGTAGGTATAGTTCTATACCTGCGTTACTACAGTCAAGGTGTAAAGCTTAGATGCCAGGACCCAGGTGTAGACCTCGTGATTTTTTTCTGATAGGCTGCCCCATCCCAATCACATTTGCATAAATAGATAATCTGGAGAGTTAATTTGTCTACCTACCTATGGCCTACGTTATTCACATTTCAACTTGTACTAAAGATTTCATTCCTGTTTGTTTTACAATGTTGTTAAAGAAGTAAGTACAACAATAATTGCGGGTGAAGCGTGGCAGTGTGTCATGGTGCCTTACAGCCTTCTGGGCCTAACAGCCTCCAGTGGAGCCCTGAGCTATGTGAGTCAGGGAGGTGGCGGGAGGGCCAGACAGTTGGCTCATTATGTGTTGAATAAAAATTCCCTTTAAAAAAAAAGAGTTTATTTATTTATCTTTAGAGAAAAGGAAAAGGAAGAAGAAAGAGAGGGAGAGAAACATCTATATGAGAGAGAAACATCAATTGGTTGCCTCTCCTATGTGCTCTGAATGGGAATCGAACAGCCAACCTTTCCCTTTTGCAGGATAACACCCAACCAACTGGTCAGGGCTAAAACTTCACTTTTATACCATATTGTAGAATAGTCTTCTTGGCAACTTGTATGTATTACATTGATCCTAAAATTAAGCAGTGTATGTGTATGTGTGACATATCCTCAATATTACTGAATTGTAGTCATAACAAGTAAAACAAATGGGAAAGTTCCCAAATCTGACATTTTAAAGGAACAGATCCAGAACAATTTTTTTTTAGCACTGTGGTTTCAAATTGCATTTTTCTGAGCATCACATTTCATATGGATAAATGCCTGGAGCATAATCGCAGGCACACAGAAGAGACTGGAGGGTGTCTCATCGTCCTCTTCCAGAGCAGCTCTACTCTGATCTGATTTATATAATGAGGATTGGAGTTCCATGTGGGATTCTGTCTGAGGGACAATTCCCCTAATAAATAAGTTTTAAAGCCATGGATTTAACATCAAAGAAACTACATTATCTAACTTTATATGTGGGTGACTTTTGATACAACGGATAATAGGTAATGATGATTTGCAAAGTACTATTACTGCCATTACCTCTATTAATCATTAAACATTCAGTGCTTTTGTTCCAGTGGTTGTATGTTAAGGTAAGGACTGATACCTTGAGGAATGAATGAAAAAGAAGACCACACGTGGGATGTGGAAAGCTGGAGTAGTTCATTCAATGCAGAAGGCATTAGTTAAGTGAAAAACAACAACAACAATGACAATAACAACAAACAAAAAACCCCAAGCCAAATTGGTACTACATGTGTAGCTGCAGACGGAAGTTGGAAGTAGAGGAAGAGAAGATATTCAATTATAGAACATGAAAGCAAAAGGAGAAAAACTGGCTTTGAGAGACTTTTATGTAGAAATAGACTTGATGATAGTTTTGTCCCACCAAAATCAAAGAGATTTTAGAAGTTCCCAACCACAGCATGGCCGGAAGAGAAGACACCTTGTACTAGTCATTTATCCTAGTGCACTTGGGTGGGAGGAGAGCCCCACCTCCTGAAGCCCTGGCACATGCAATAGCTGTGAGTAGGAAAGAGCTAGCACAAATATTTAAAAAATGGCAATTAGAGACATAAACAAGAATGCCTTTAAGATTTATATTTTAGCTCTAACATAGAAAAGACTCCAGAGTATGTGAATCTTGACAGATCAATGCCTACCCCATCTAGGACTAGAAGGTGACAGAGAAGCATATCACCAGGACACAGATCCAGAAAGTAGCCAAGAAGATAAAGGGAAGGTTGTAGTCTCTAGCCTCCCTCCTGATCAATGCAAACACTGTAGGGTCCAGTTTTATTATTTTCCTAGCACCCAAATGATCAAATTTGCTTTTGCCTACCATGTGATATCATCTTCATTGCCCCTGTGTCCACTCAATGTTTCAGCCACAATAAATTTTCTGTTCCTGGAAACTGCCTCACCCTAACTCCTGCCCATGCGCATTTGTTGGCCCACCTCCTTTGGCAGGCATTTTCCCAGCTCTTCAATGGCTGGCTTCGTCTCTACATTCAAGGCTCAGTTAGACTGTCACCTTGTCAGGGAGATCTTTCATGAACAACAAATCCCCCTCCCACAACAAGGTTACCTTCGATATATACAGCACCCAATTTATTACCTACATTACACTATTTGAAATTATGCATTTCTTTTATTTTTAATTTTGGTCTGTACTCTCGCATTATAATGTGGGTTTTAACAGGGCAGCAATCCTCCTTCACATGTGTCTCTGCAGACCTTGGAACTGTGCTCTGCATGTTATAAGCACATGACAAGAGCTCAATAATTATTTATTTTGCTTTATATTAAAAAATAAATTATTTTAGAACTAAAATAACTATTTAGTTTAATAATTAAAATTATTTTTTATTTTGAAAGATCAATAATCTCTTGTCATTTTTAACTCCTCCTACTTTATAATTTCACTTTTAGAAAAGTAATTTTCCCCCAGAATTATACAGCTACATATATTTGTGGAAGACATAAAAAGCAATATAGAAACCATTCATGGTGGGAAAATAAATACCCAGTCTGCACAGTGGTGTAACTTAGGGGACTGAACAAATATCTCTCAGTGAGTTATCAAGTGACTTAGGTCTCAGAGTTTTATCATGTCACTATGTCAGAAATGGGTAACAATAAGTAACTTGTCACACAAAAATCTCTAAAATATTTTACCATTAAAATTAAAATTGTGGTTAGGACAACTCTTCATATTTTTGAATAAGAATTTTTATTTTCATTTTTGAAATGTAAACCCTCATTGTTAATAGTTTATTTTCTACTCAGTTAAGAATCAGCACACCTGTTATATCTGTTAGCCCCACTTTCTCTTTCTCTCAGTTTAACTCCTAGTTCCAGCACCAGTTAATAACTTTCTGAGAAACTTGTTTAAAGACTTGTGAATGTTGAGGTTATGGTGTAAATTCCACACAAAGTCGATGGATTTCAGTCCACATTTACTTCTTCCATCTGTTAGATTGAGAGAGTTTTCTCCTTTTCCACTCAACAAAGCACTGACAAAGAAGCGGTTAAGAATAGCGTGTGTGGTTGGTGGGGTGATTCAAGTCTCCCACAGCTAAAGGTTTACTCAGTTCAGAGTTGTGCTGAGTTTCCTGATCTATTCCAAGTCTCCTGATAGACAAAGGTTTCACCCACAGTCTGCAATCAGCACTAGAGTTATGTTATGGCACGGAGGCTGATGCGTCTGTAAGGAGGATGATTAGGAAAAAGGCAGAAACTGTCAGAGGGAGGAAGACATCTTTAGGCATCATAGTCAGCCTAGTAAATAGGGTCCCCAGACATGTGTGAGGGAGAATGGAAAAACAGCATTCCCATTTTATCAGGTCTTCTCCAGGACTCTTCTTCTTACAAAATCTGAAATGTTTTGGGAAGATGAGCTCTTGGTTGAGAGCAATAGGCAGCCTTGGAAATTTAACAACGGGAACAGGTGTCAAGACTTAGGTGATGAAAGCTGCAAAAATTGACTGCAGCTAATGCTCATAATCTCTCTTTACAGTGACCCTCCAAGGCTTTATGTACTTACTAGAGAATTTAACACTACTTTCTTTGTGCTGCTGTGTTATGATGATGTTAATATGCATTTATAAAAACATCTAGAGAGCAAGTTTTTATTTCATGAATCCTATTTATGGGCTGTACTGGCGAAGGTTTGCCTTGCCAATTTATTTATAGTCCGTTGAGCTAGTCAAGTTTACAAATAGAAAAGCTTCTTTCTTCCTGCTATCAAAATGCTGATGCATGTTTGACACCTCATCAACTAATGCCATATCATAGTACTTTATAAATGAAATAAGGGTGTCTGCATCCTGCAAGATTTTCTAGGTTTAGATACATTCCAATTTTTACACAAATTATTTAATTCACTAATAATCAATCATTTGTTACATTTAAAAAGACAGTATTATTAATAGCCCCACAATGAACCAAATAGTAAATATTTTAGGTTTTGTGGGCCATAAGATGTCTCTGTCACTGCATAATCCTATTATAAATCCCTTAAAATATAAAAATCATTCATACTTATAGAGCCATATAAAAAATAGGTTGCAGGCTAATTTGGTCCATGGACCTTAATTTGCTGACTCTTGTCATAAGTAATAGAAAATATATTTGAACATTTATTTTTTGCCTCAACTGAATAGTTTCACTTTTCCTCTTCTGTGTAATGGGGATCATGATATAGGTAGAGAGAATAGATGAGTATTTTGCATTTTGGGAGAGAGGGCTGGCTTTGAGAGTAAGGATTTTAAACATTTCTAAATGCTAATAGTAGAGTAGTCAGGCTTAGTCTAGTATAGTACAATATTAGGAAAAAATGTGATACAATTTAACATTGCTAGTAATTTTGTTTGTTTCCAGAAAAGACACTGTATGTAATTCTGAAATGCCATCTTCAGTATTGTTCTTTGGTTATCTAAGTTAGAGTAGGTTGGACTGGGATAAGAATTGCCACTTCTCATCTGTGAGAATATGAATTTCTACCTCTTATTTCCTTCTTTCAGGCCAAATCTTTAGTCCTGATAACTAATACCAAGAATAATAAGGCTGTGCCTTTTTGATATTTTTCAATTTGCAGAGTTCTCATTTCTAAAATAAAAGTGAAGATATTTTCTCTACATTGTTTGTCTCTAATAATACTTGTCAAAGATTCAATCTCATAACCAAGGAGAGAAAGTTGAATCAAATTAACTTCAAAACAGACAAATATATATACTTATTGCCTCAATTTATTCACAGACAAGTATTCAGATGTTACACAGTTTAATTTAAATATTGCTTATGCTCATTCTAGTCTGTTATTTCTCCTGTCTTGCACTTGCACTTGACTGGCTCACCTTCTATGTGAAGGATGAAGGAAGGATTATGGCCTTAGGAGCATCATTTTGATCAGGGAGTCCTGTCTTCCATGATCTTTTGGGACTAGGTCTTTTCTCATCTGGTGGCAGTTTAGTTTTCTTTGGTTATATAGCATACACGTAATTCATCATATTCTAAATTTTTAGAGTTTATTTCTCAGAATTGCTAGTTTATAACCAGTGAATATATTTTTCCTGGAACCACAGGCTTCATGCACTGCTTTAGCCACTTTTAGTCTTCATCGGTCACAATCTCTCCCATCTCTCTTTCTTATCCCAGTCCTCCTCAGTCCAAACAAGATTTCTTGCTGGGGGGAGGGGCATTGAGGTGGGGCCAAGGGAAAATGAATGTAGCCAAGCCACATTAACATTTGGCAAATCCATTTGTTTTCTACTATTGGAAACAGGAACATTTTCTGATATCCATTAAAGAAGATGTGTAAATTGTGAACTCTCAGAGTTCTGTGTGTGTACTATTTTCCAGAGATCATTCTACACCTAGCCCCAGTTTTTTTTCCAGCCAATCTCCAGACTTTTTATTTACCTTGTACCAATATTCAGTCTCTTTTTTTTTCCCTCCCTCTTCTTACTCCCATGTCTAGAGCTGCAGAAGACAACATTTCTATCGTGATAAAGAAGCAGCTGCTGAAACTAACATTACATTCACAAGTTAAACAGTTCAGAACCTAGCTATGTGCTGAAGAGACTTTGGTTAATTCCTTTAGCACACCTATGAAGTTAATATGGGGTTACCATATCATTTTTCTTTGGTTATAAGCTGAGGATATAATAATCGAGGTAGAATCTTATACAAAAAGTGATATTTTATAACAAATTAAGAACACAATAAAAAGACTCTTCAATTACACAGAAACATTGGAAGATTATTAAATATGAATATAAGCTATAGATATCCAAATGCATAAAGTCTTTAAAACTGCTAAAATTGTTTCAAGGTTACATGTGGCAGAAAAGCCACTTTAGCTATTGAAGTACTGCTGTATTTTACAATTGCAGTAGCAGCTATAAATCAGCACATAGACTACATATTTTATGTGAATTTGAAAAAAATTTAAAGGCTCTTTTACTGAACGATTTGGTTATTTTTTTAAAGACATATTCCTGTACTTGAAGAGCACTATGTGGTCATCAATTCAAGTATTTATATTTATTAAAGGTGTTGTTACATTAAATTTGTCAAATGAAATGATTAATAGGATTAGGTCAAAAGTCCTATCTAGTATTAAAAGTCCATGGGTAATATAGGAGATACTATGCCAACTTTTCTTCCTTTCCACAATGGATATTATGTGATATCAGCATTACTAAGAAATGTGACATAATCTTTGTAATACTCCAAATCAAATAATACTAAAAATATTAAATATTTTTAACAGTTTTGAGAGAATTTTATAATTTTTCAATGGCTAAAACAATAGCTTTGTAATCACTTATGATTAAAGGTTATATGACTCAAACTGCTCTCATAAATTAGTATTTCTTCAAGGAGACATTACATGCCACATAAATACTACACCCTTACAAGATCACAGAATCTTAGATCTTTTGTACTGTTGGGTCCAAGAAAAGCTGTAAGTTAATTCATAGATCGACACTATGTCTGTGAAAAAAATTTTCCAAAATGAAATCAGAATTTACAACATTCCAGGTCTTTTCTTTTTATTTATGGCCTAAAACCCTTACGATGTTGACCTATTTCTCTTCACTTCACTTTGGACACTGACCAGCTTTGCCCTCTCAGCACTTCTAAATCCTTTTATTAACACTTCTTAACTTTTATACTTTCCTTGTAATTATTTCCATCCTAGGTCTCTGATTCTTTTCCATGGTTTCTAAGGCTTTTTGAAGGTGTATACCTCATAAATTTGCCTAAAGCCATTACTTAGTGATTAATCGACATTTTCATTAGTTCATTAACAAAATTATAAACTGTGTTTAATAAAATGTTTGTTATACATTTTATGAAGTACATATTACTCTTCTTTTAAGTGTACAATTCAGACTTACATTTTCTAATCAGCAAACTCACTAGGTAACAATGCATCTGCTTCAAACTTGAATTTTAGCAGTCCGAGTTCTCTTTAGCGAGTATGCTGCTGCTACACAGTTGATTCTAGGAAACTAAATTCCATTTGTCTGTAATCGTTTTTCAGATTGTCAAGGTCATTTTTAGTTGTAATCCTGTCTTCCTAGGTGTTCACCTATCCTGATGATGTGAGGTACTTGGCAAATTTAATGACTGCTCTCTCCAGCTCATAATCAATCACATACAGAGATGTTAAATGCACCCAGGACTTTTTCCTGCAGAACATCACCTGTTATGGGCTTAGGGGCAATAGTTCTACACTGTGTTATTTTTAAATTCTGGCGATTGCTTTATCCTCCACACTGGGTCTCAGTAAAAAAATATTACTGGAAGTCTCACTGAGTTAAATGAGACCGAGCAGATACAGGAAGGTGATCACCCTTGGGTGGCATTTTCCCTCAGGGCACTTTGCAAATTATGGCACTCTGCTTGACATTATTTCATGGATGAACCAAATAACTTGAGGGTGGAAGATTTTGCCTCTGTAAAATTTACTGTTCATTTGATTGCAAGACAAGCAGCATGTTGCCAGTATTTAGGAAAATTTTATTTAATCCATATGAAAAGAATCAGTAACAGTGACAACTCCCTGAATGCTCTATTACTTCTGTGTAGAAACAGTAAAGGAGCGAGCCTTTCAAACTGTCAGCTCATTACCAAAGGGTTCTATGTGTATGTTTTGGTTCAGGAACTTGGAATATAGGGCAAAAAAAGACTAAAGTTTTACATCTTATATGGATCAACTTACTTGCAATAGAGAAAAGCTTCATTTTAATATTATAGGCTGAATATCTAATCCAGTTGTGAATGAGGTCTGGGTTTCTGTTTCCTTAACTACGAAATGGAAATCTGGACTAGAATAGGTATGGCAGAATGTTTTCACCTGGAATACCAATGGACTGGAAGTGGTTGTCTTAAATGCTCTCCTAGAAATTGTGAAGTGGATTCTTTTTATTAAGTTTGTTTTTTATTGTATTTTTTCATTACCGTCTATCCTTCTTATACCCCCCTCCACTCTACAACACCACACTGTTTTTCATGATCACAAGCCCTTTTCTCTTCTCACGCGATCCCTCCATACCCCATAGTCCTGCCCCAGCCCTGTCAGCCTGCTCACTTTCTATGAGTTTGTCTCTATTTTACTTGCCAGTTCGTTTGTTCATTAAATTCTACATATGAGTGAAATCATATGGTATTTTTCTTTCTCTGGCTTATTTCACTTAGCATAATGTTCTTCCATGCTGTCCCAAGGGTAAAATTTTCTTCTTTTTTACGCCTGGGTAGTATCCCATTGTGTAAATGTCCCATAGTTGTTTTATCCACTCATCTACTGAGGGACACTTGGGCTGCTTCCGTATCTTGGTGATTGTAAATAATGCTGCTGTGAACATAGGGGTGCTTATGTCATTTTGAATTAGTGTTTTGGGTTTCTTTGGTTAAATTCCCAGCAGTGGAATTGCTGGGTCATAAGGCAGATCCATTTTTAATTTTTTGAGGTCTCTCCACACTGTTTTCCCTGTGGCTGCACCAGTCTGCACTCCCTCCAACAGTGCAAAAGGCTTCCCCTTTTTCTACTTCCTCACCAGCACTTGTTGTTTGTTGATTTATTGATGATAACAATTCTGACCAGTGTGAGGTGATATCTCACTGTGGTTTTAATTTGTGTTTCTCTGATGGATAGTGATGTTGAGCATCTTTTCATATGTCTATTGGCCATTTGTAGGTCCTCTTTGGGGAAGTGTCTATTCAAGTCCTTTGCCCATTTATTAATTGGGTGTGTTTTTTTTTGGTGTTGTTTTATAAATTCTTTATAAATTCTTTAACCCCTTATCAGATGTATCATTGGCAAACATGTTCTCCCATCTAGAAGACTGTCTTTTCATTTTGTTGATGGTTTTTCCTTTGTAGTTTCCAATGTAGTCCCATTGGTCTATTTTTCTTTTATTTCTCTTGCCTTAGGAGATATATCAGATAAAGTATTGTTACAAGCAATGTCTGAGATTTTACCGCTTATGTTTTCTTCTAGGATTATTATGGTTTCAGGTTTAACATTTAAGTCTTTATTTGTTTCCTAGGAAAGAACATTCCATGGAGTAGTGATGCTTCCCATGGTGAGGGAAAAAAAGAGATGAGGTGCCATGTGTGCTATTTAATATCCCTGAACAAAATGATTTTTAAAGTCCCCTTTTGCTTTGAGAGTCAGTGAAAACATAATCAAAGGAAAGAAAATAAAGAGTAACTTATATAGTTTACATCAATATCCCTGAGAGAATAATACCTAGTTGGAATTCTGTCCCACCAGCTAGTGGGAGAGGAGTACCTGTATGAGCCATTAAATGTTTCTGGCTTGTGGTGATTAGTGGATTTCAGATAATAGGTTAAATGATATCAGTTGACCAAATATCAAATGAAGGTCCCTTCATTTAAGATGACTCTATGAGTTCACCTTTATAGGTTGTGGGCCTTTGGCTCTTTCTTCTCTCACCAACCATCATTTGAGTATATTGCATCCATCCTGACTTCCCAATTAAAAAAAATACTCCTTATTCTTTTTTTGGTGTTTTTGATATTTCTCAAGCTAAACTTCTAAATCTGGAAAAATGTGATTTTTAATGATCTTGCTATTATTTAATTTATATTTAAATGTCATATTCTCTACAATTGAACTATACAATTAATCTTTTTTAACTTTTTGTTTGGACCATTAATGGTAAATTTGTTCTAAGTTGTCTCTTTCAAAGATAATAATTCATACAATTATCTATGCCAAAAGATATGTACTCAATCACAGCTGATCAAATTTAAGGATTTTGGAAGGTTCTTATCAAGTTATGTTAAATATTGGGTATGTTGATGCTCCTTTTCATTTGTTAAACATGGATTGCATTTTATTTTTCCTAAATAACCTTTCCACAACATGCACCTTTTAAAAATCATGAAGTTAATACATCTAGAGATATTTTTCCACACACATTCATTTAAGGACCAAGTAAACTATCGGCCTTCAGAAAATTTCTAGCTATTCCAAATCACTTTTCTCCCTACTCTCTATGGTTGACATTTTTCTACCTGTCCTTACTCAACTCTTCTTCAAAAATGAAAGGTTTTAGCTGTGGTTGTGTACCTCAGTTAGTTGGAGCTTTGTCCTGATGCACCAGGGTTGTGTGTTCGATACCAAGTCAGGGCACATATAGGAATCAACCAATGAGTGCATAGAAAAGTGGAGCAATAGATCGATGTCTCCCTCTCTCTCTCTCTTTCTCTCTTTCTTGTTCTTTTTTCCTTTCCCCCTACATTCCTCTCTCTCTCTAAAAATATCAATAAGGAAAAAAATTTTTCATTAAAAAAAAGAAAAGTTTTAGTCCAAGAATTCATAAGCTAACTCATTCTCTCTCAATAATCAATTCTAGTTTTGTGCTTAAAATATATAAAACATGTTTGTAGGATGCTTGCATTTCTCATAGATGGTAGTTAAACACTAACAGTGTTAAAATAAATACCTTAAAATAAAATCTCAATTCACATGTACTATAATTTAAATTATTGAGGAAGTTCAGCCTTTTGGTTCTCCTTTCATCCACATGAAAATATGTGGGAAGCAAACACATTCATAAGGGAGAATTTACTTATTTAGCTAGAGAAAGTTCTAGTTTTTACTAGGGACGTGTTTCCAAATTTGATTGCTCAAAAAGAAACACACATTTTCCCTAATTGTGGCTGTCAGCTTCATTTTTTTTTAAGAATTAAATAAATTTATATTGATTATACATGGTCATGACTGATGAACAAAAATACAATAAGGACTAGATATGAACATTCTAGTAAATCTTCTTTTCGGTTCAATAATGGATTGTTCTTTGGCCCTAAAGTTAAGGAAAATGTAATACTTTTCCTTTGGGAGAATGGACATTGACTTAGAGACTATTGCCATTCTATGAGCTGATCTCACTCAGTCCTATGAATCCAATGACCCTTTCAAGGTTAAGGGGTCCCAAATCTATTTAAGCCCTGACTTCTCTCTCGGGCTTCCCCTTGCATGTCAAACTGCCTATTCCATATGCACTTCATAAATAACATATCAAAAGCTGATATGTTATCCTTTGTTTCCCCTCCAAATCTCTTCCTCTTTTGTATTTCATATCTTTATGAAAGGTTCCACTAGCTACCAAGTGAGGAAAGCCTTAAATAGGGAAGCATTTCTCTTCCTCACCTCAAATCTTTCTGGCCTTTTGATTTTACTTTTTCTAAATCTTTTATAGCTATTCCTTGCTCATTAATTTTTTTTTTGAGCTATTAGTTGAGATTTTGTTGCCTTAGAAAAAAGAAAAATAATCACTTTATCTGGGAAGCAAGGGAAATCTATGTTCAGAAAAAAATCCTCTCACTAATTTTTTTATAGGAAAACCTGGGTTTTAGAAGCAGTATATCAGAATTGAGTACTGATGAAAAGGTAAAAATATAGCTTATGTCTTTCTGTATGAAAATATAGTAGTAAATAGGAGAAAACAACCTGAAATACTTTTTAATTATTTCATAAATTGGTCAACTTATTATCAATGTTTTTATAAGCTGCCACAGATTCCTCATTAATCCTTTTTCCCATTAGAAAATAGAAAAGTATTTAATTTTACTTGAAACTGAATGAGAATTGCAGAGAGGAAGTACATATCAGAAGCTTCTTTTCTGAGAGAGATTGATAGTGTGTAAACATGCCAATCTCTCTTCATCCCATGTGGCTAAAATGAATGAAGCTCAACACACATTTTCCACATCCCTGAATTATAACTAGATTTCTTGGGCTAAGCATGGGAAGAAAGCTAAAGTGGCATTAATTGCTGTCACAGGCTACATAATAGGCTAGATTTCTCCTTTATGAAGGCAGATTAATTGTTTTCCGATTCGGTCTGCTCTGTAGCCATGACAAGGTAACTCATTTCAGAGAAGAATTGTTAAATATGAGGAGGGTCTTGTTTTAGTAGATATCAGACTTATAATGGTACAGCAGCCAGGAGTAAACAGAGAGTTACAACTAGAAATCTTTGGAAAGGAATACCAAATACATGTTTATTTTTTAAATCTGTAGGAAATATGAAACCTCTACTCTTTTGAAAGAATTTCTTTGTTGTGACTTCTAGAGACCCCGAAGGTGATAGATGTGAACACAAAAATTGTACTTCAATGCAAATTTCACAACTATCGTTTCCATGATGGAAAATAATCTAAATCTAAGAAGGTGTTCTGGCTGCTAAAGTTTCAATTTCGTCTTTGACCCTTTCCCCTTGAAAGCTTATACCATTCCTGTTACTGAGCTTGACAATTTGCTTTTCCTGGTATTAAAATAGACCTTGGACAAAGTAAAGAATAAAAATTCCACAGCCTCTACAAGTCAAAAAATCTGCAGTTCCACTTATAGCTTAAACACAATTAGGATTCAGGATAAATAAAGCTTACTCAAGTTGACAAGATTTTTTGTAAATTAAGTGGACTTATTGCATGCCTTCTAAGTAAATTCCACACATAGCATTTTTGTATTTATTTATTTATTTAGCTGTGCATGAAAGATTAATATTACGTTCAGGACAGATTTTATAAGCAATGGTTGACTACATAGCAGAAAATCCTTTTGTGTATAAATAAATCTCTCTCATTACCTTTATTTTTTTTAAATGCTGTATAAATTTATTTTTAAAGGATACAATACAGGAGTTTTTAATATATTCACGGAGAAGCAAAACCATTACCACTTTTTTTTTGCATATTTTATTGATCATGTTATTACAGTTGTCCCATATTTTCTCTCCCCTTTATCCCCTCTGCCCTGCACCCCCTCCCATCATCCCCACACCTCTTAGTTCATATTTATGGGTTGTACATATCAGTTCTTTGGCTTCTCAATTTCCTATACCATTCATAGCCTCACCCTGCCTATTTTTTCCTGTCAAGATTTTCGCACTACCATTTTCCCTAGCCCCACCCATCTCTACCTCCCACCCTCAGTGCGTCCCCCTTTTGGCTTTACTGATGAGTCCTTTATGTATGTTCCTTGATGACCTTTCCCCTCCTTTCCCACTGTTATCTCCCTCCCTCTCCCCTCTGGTTACTGTCAGCTTATTTTTTATTTCAATATTGCTGGTTATATTTTATTTGTTGTTTATTTTGTTGATTAGGCTCCACTTATAAGTGAGATCTTATGGTATCTGTCTTTCACTGCCTGGCTTATTTCACTTAGCATAATGCTCTCCAGTTCCATCCATGCTGTTGTAAAGGGTAGTAGCTCTTTCTTCCTTTCTGCTGCGTGGTATTCCATTGTGTAAATGTGCCACAGTTTTTTGATCCACTCATTTACTGCTGGGCACTTAGGCTGTTTCTAAAACTTGGCTATTATAAATAATGCTGCTATGAACATAGATATTCATAAGTTCTTTTGAATTGGTGTTTCTGAATTCTTAAGGTATAATCCCAACAGTGAAATTGCTGGGTCAAAAGGCAGATCCATTTTTAGTTTTTTGAGGAAATTCCAAACTGTTTTCCACAGTGGATGAACCAGTTTGCATTCCTACCAACAGTGCACTAGGATTCCCTTTTCTCCATATCCTCACCAGTACTTGTTGTTTGTTGATTTGTTTATGATGACCATTCTGGTTGGTGTGAAGTGGTATCTCATTGTGGTTTTAATTTGCATCTCTCTGATGGCTAGTGATGCTGAGCATCTTTTCATGTGTCTCTGGGCCCTGTGTATGTCTTCTTTGGAGAAGTGTCTGTTCAGGTCCTTTGCCCATTTTTTAACTGGATTGCTTGTCTTCCTAGAGTGGAGTCCTGTGAGTTCTTTATACACTTTGGAGATCAAACCCTTGTCTGAGGTATCATTGGCAAATATATTTTCCCATACAGTTGGGCCCCTTTTCATTTTGCTGATGTTTTCTTTAGCTGTGCAGAAGCTTCTTATTTTGGTGAAGCCCCATTTGTTTATTCTTTCCTTTATGTCTTTTGCTCTAGGGGACATATCAGTGAAAATATCGCTTCATGGAATATCTGTGATTTTCCTGCCTATGTTTTCCTCTAGGACTTTTATGGTGTCACAACTTATATTTAAGTCTTTTATCCATCTTGAGTTGATTTTTGTGTGTGGTGTAAGTTGGTGGTCGAATTTCATTTTTTTTGCATGTAGCTGTCCAGATCTTCCAACACCATTTGTTGAAGAAGATATTTTTACTCCATTTTATGTTTCTGCCCCCTTTGTTGAATATTGACCATAGAGACATGGGTTTATTTCTGGGCTCTCTATTCTGTTCCATTGATCTGTGTGTCACTTCTTGTGCCAGTACCAGACTGTTTTGATTACAGTGGCATTATAATATAGTTTGATGGCAGGCATTGTGATCCCTCCTACTTTGTTCTTCTTTCTCAAAATTGTTGCTCCACATAAATTTTTGAAATGTTTGTTCTATATCTGTGAAATATGTCATTGGTAATTTAATAGGGATTGCATTGAATCTGTAAATTGCTTTGGGTAGTATGGACATTTTTATGATGTTAATTCTTGCAATCCATGAACATGGAATATGCTTCCATTTATTTGTACCTTCCTTAATTTCTTTCTTCAAGGCTATGTGTAGTTTTCTGAGTATAGGTCTTGTACCTCCTTGGTTAAGTTTATTCCTAGGTACTTTATTTTTCTCGTTGCTATAGTACATGAGATGTTTCCCCTGATTTCTGATCATGATATTTCATTGTCGGTATACAAAAATGCCTTCAATTTCTGAATATTAACTTTGTATCCTGTTGTTTGCCAAATTCACTTATTAGGTCATATAGTTTTTTGGTGGAGTCTATCAGGTTTTCTATGTACAATGACAGTTTTACTTCCTCTTTTCCTATTTGGATGCCTTTTATTTCTTTTTCTTTCTTGATGGCTGTGGCTAGGACTTCTAATACTATGTTGAATAGAAATGGTAAAAGCAGACATCCTTGTTTTGTTCCTGATCTTAGTAGGAAAGGCTTTAGTTTTTGCATATTCAGTATAATATTGGATGTCCGTTTCTCATATATAGTCTTTATTATGTTGATATATGCCCCCTTTATTCTCATTTTGCTGAATGTTTTGATCATAAATGGGTGCTGTGCCTTATCAAATGCTGTTTCCACATCTATTGAAATGATTATGTGATTTTTGTCTTTCCTTTTGTTTATGTAATGTATCATGTTTATTGATTTGCAAATATTGTACCATCCTTGCATCCCTGGGATGAATCCCAGTTGATCATGGTGGATGATATTTTTAATGTATTGCTGGATGCGGTTTGCCAATATTTTGTTGAGGATTTTAGCACCTATGTTCATCAGCAGTACTGGCCTGTAGTTTTCTTTCTTTGTTGTGCCTTTATCTGGTTTTGGGATTAGGATGAATCTGGCCTCATAAAAACAGTTTGGGAGTCTTCCCTCTTCTTGGATTTTTTAAAATAGTTAGAGAGGGAGAGGGGTTAGCTTTTCCTTAAATGTTTTGTAAAATTCTCTTGTGAAGCCTTCTGATCCAGGGCTTTTGTGTGCCTGGAGTTTTTTGATTACTGCTTCAATTTCACCAGCTGTTATCAGTCTGTTCAGGCTTTCTCCTTCTTCTTCCTTCAGTTTTGGAAGATTATATTTTTCTAGATATTTGTCCATTTCACACAGGTTTTCAAATTTCTTGGCATATAGTTGCTTGTAGTAATTTCTTATGATCTTTTGTATTTCTGAGGTATCAGTTGTGATTTCTCCTCTTTCATTTCTGATTTTATTTATTTGCATCCTTTCCCTTTTTCTCTTGATGAGCTTGCTTAAAGGCTTGTCGATTTTTTTTTTTATCTTTTCAAAGAACAAGCTCCCGGATTTATTGATCCTTTGAATTGTTCCTTTAGTCTCTGTGTCATTCAATTCTGCTCTGATCTTATTTCCTTCCTTCTGATCACTCTGGGCTTTGTTTGTTGTTGTTTCGCTATTTCTTGTAGATGTTGTGTTAGGCTGTTTATTTGAAATGTTTCTATCTTTTTCAGATAGGCCTATGTTGCTATGAACTTTCCTCTCAAGACTTTGCTGTGTCCCATAGGTTTTGAACTGTTGTATGTTTATTTTCATTTGTTTACAGAAACTTTTTGATTTCTTCTTTGATCTCATCATTGACCCATTCATTGTTTAATAGCATGCTATTCAGTCTCCCTGAGTTTGAATGTTTTTTATTTTTTTCTTGAGGTTGGTTTCTAGTTCTAAAGCCTTGTGGTCTGAGAAAATCCTTTATATTATTTCAATTTTCTTCAATATGTTGAGGCTTATTTTGTGTCCTGTCATGTGGTCTATCTATGTTGTGTTCCACGTGTATTTGAAAAGAATGTGTAGTTTGCTTCGTTGGGGCGAAAGGCTCTATATATATCAGTGAGGTCCATTTGATCTAATGTGTCATTCAGTTCCACAATATCCTCTTTGATATTTTGTTTGGATGATCTATCCATTGTTGACAGTGGGGTATTAAAATCCCCTCCTCTAAGTGTGTTGCTGTCTATATCTTTCTTGAAGTCCTCCAGTATTGTCCTTATATATTTGGTGCTCCTACGTTGGGTACATATAGGTTTATAATGTTTATGTCTTCTTGATGGATTCTTCCTTTGAGTGTTATGAAGTGTCCTTCTGTGTCTGTTTTTATGACCTTTGTTTTGAAGTCTATTTTGTCTGATATAAGTATTGCTACCCTAGCTTTTTTTTCCTGTCCATTTGCTTTGAATATTTTTTTCCAAGCCTTTACTTTCACTGTGTGTAGGTCTTTGGTTCTGAGGTAGGTCTCTTGCAGGCCGCATATGTGGGGATCTGGTTTTCTTATCCATTCAGCTACTCTGTGCCTTTTAATTGGAGCATTTAATCCATTAACATTTAAGATTAGTATTGATAGGTACTTATTCATTTTTTCCTTTGTACTTGTGTTCTTCTCTCTTTGACTCTTTTCCTTCACCTTCTTAAAGCAGTCCATTTAGCATATTTCAATGCTCATTTGGTAGAGGTGTATTTTTTTAGCCTTCTTTTGTCTGAGAAACTCCTTATTTAGCCTTCCATTTTAATCAAGAGCCTTGCCGGGTAGAGTAGTCTTGGTCACAGGCTTTTGCTTTTCATTACTCAAAATAGTTCTTGCAATTCCCTTGTGGCTTGTAGTGTTTCTGTGGAGAAGTCAGCTGCTTGCCTTACTGGGGCTCCCTTGTTTGTTGTTTCCTGTTTCTCCCTTGCTGCCTTTATGATTCTCTCTTTGTCCTTGATATCTGCTATTTTCATTATGATGTGGCTTGGAGTGGGTCTCTTTTGGAGGGGAAGCACCCTCTGTGCTTCCTGGATTTGCATGACTTTTTCTCTCCTCAAATTGGGGAAGTTTTCCCTCATTATTTTTTCAAGTAGGTTTTCTATTCTTTGCTCCTTTTCTTCTCCTTCCAGTATTCCTATTATACGGATATTATTATATTTCATGTTGTCCTACATTTCCCTTAACCCCTCTTCATTCTTTTTGAGCCTTTTTTCATTTTCTTGCTCTTTCTGGGAGTTTTTTCAACCAGGTCATCCAGCTCACTGATTCAATCCTCTGCTTCATCTAAACTGCTTTTAATTCCTTCTACTGTGTTCTTCAATTCAGAAATTGTATTCTGCATTTCCTCTTGGTTCTTGTTGATGGTTCTGTGTCCTTTTTCATGCTAACATAGTTTGCAGTAAGTTCCTCATTGTTTCCCTGTAGTTTTTGGTAATTCTTACTGAGCTCACTGAGTTCATTGAGCTTATAACCTTTGGTTTGAACTCAATATCTGATAGTTTACTTGCCTCTATTTCATTTAGTAGTTTTTCTGAGGATTCCTCCTTTCCTTTCAATTGGCGGTTGTTTCTTTGTTTTATCATTATTTGGCTGCACAAGCAAAATCATAAAGCCCAGGAAAAAAACCCACGACCGCAGAAATAACTCTCTCCTACAATCCCACTATCAACAGCAAAGAACCAGTATTACTAAGGCTGTAAACAGATTAAGATTATCATAAGAAAAGAGAGGAATAAACTATAGTATAAAATCTAGTGACTTAATATGTACCAACTTGATGGCCAAGAAATGACTTTTGAAAAGCTATGTTGTAAAAAGAATATCGCAAATCATGGAGAAGACCACAGTGGATTTCGTCTCGGTAGACTCTACTATTTACCATGTTTTTTCTTTCTGGCTCTGCCTCTGGTGATGTCAGATCTTGACCCTGTCTGAACTTAGGCAGCCTATTTGACACTTCCAGGGATCTACTGTCTGTGGCTGTCTCCTTCAGTTGTTAATCTAGTCACTTCATGCTCAGCAGTCAGGCTTAAGCACCATAGGGTGGGGAAGAACCCCTCATGGAGTTGGGGCTAATGTTTCTCCTCAGGCAGCTGCTGCTCAGAGGGGAGTGGTCTGTGTGAGCCCCATGGCTGCTGCCTTATGAGGGATGATTCAGCACCAGAATCCTGGAGGCTACTCTCTCAGTCCTCTCCCCAAAGTCTCCATCCCCAGTCTCTTGTCAAGCATCTCTAGTTCACTCTGCCCCCCATTTGCAGGGATCTACTCTCTGTGGCTGCCACTCTTCACTCAGCAATCAGGCTTAAGCACCACAGGGCCAGGGCAGAGTCCCTCCTGGGAGCGGGGCTAGTGTTTTCTCTTAGGCTGCTGCTCAGGGTAGTGGTCTGTGTGAGCAAGATGGCTGCTGCCAGGTAGAGGATGACTCAGCGCCAGGATCCGGGTGGCTACTTTCGCAGTTCTCTCACCAAAGCCTCCATCCCCAGTCTCTCCTCAGGCATCTCTAGACCACTCGGCCCCTACCTTTGCCAGAGACCAGGGTAAGTGGCTACAAATGAAAATTTATGCATTAGTCCTTTAAAGGGCTCTTTCGGTCTCCAGCTGCCCATCTATGGCAGAAAGCAGCCCTACTTCTTTTCACTGCTGGCTGTTATCTCTGTACTTTTTTGGCCCTGGTGCTGTAGGCTGGGGATCCCCGCTTATGGTTTAGAGCCCACTGTTCTCAGGGGGATCTGACTGGCCACTCAAATATCCCTTTGGCACTGCCGCTTGAGGGTGCCCAGCCAGCCCTCTCACGTCTCTGCCACACTCATCAGTCACGTTGTGCTGAGCTGACTCTTCTGTCTGTCCGAGGTTATAAGGCTTCTCTCTCACTGTTGCTCAGTTGTTTGTTCCGGGTGATTTCTCCACAATTTAGTTGTAATTCCAGATTGGTCCTGGGAGGAGGTCAGTGTGACTTCCATTCACTCCTCGGTCATCTTGATCACCTCTCTCTCTCATTACCTTTAAATTCCAATGTTAAAGATTTATTTAGCTGGCCCATGAATTTTTTTTTTCCCCAGACCATTTTGGCTGCTGCTAGGTAATAGGTTTGAGCATGTGGCATGGAATATGTGGCCTGACAGGAAGTGCATGAGTTAAGTGAAACCAAACTGAGACACAGTGAGAACCTGATTTAGGAATTCAAAAGTAAAAGCCAAGCTTAAAAGAAAACCAAAAACTGAACTGAGTTAAAATTGTCATTGAGTTTACTGATAGATAGTAAGTTAAAAGTTGCTTAATTTTTAAGTATTTATTTAATTACAGGGTGACATTTACTGTTATCTATTTTAAATTCTTTTTTCAATTCATTGTTTTAATCCTAAATTCTATTCAATTAATAGGAAGGAGAAGGAAATATAATAGAAGATATAAACAGTTAATAGAAAAAATTCAAATGGGTTATATAGGTAAATAATGTTCCAGTTCACTATTGATCTTATCAATGTAAATTTGAGCAGATGACCATTTTCTGCCTATTATGATAACCAAGATAAATGCACAATGCTTTTGAGGATTTCATATACTTCAAAATAAATTAGTTAAGACAAAGACAAAACTTTCCTGAGAAGAAATGTGGCAAGGTAACTTTAAAGCTCATACATATTGATTCAGTGATTCTCTTAGAAATCTATAGCATTAAAATAATCAGAACCTTAAACAAAAATGTAGACAAAGATATACATTATAAAGTTACTTTTAATAGGTAAAGAGCTGAAAATTACCTAAATGCATGGCAATCAGGGAATGACTAAAAAATTATTGTACATTCAGAGTTTGGAGTAATACAATACTACTAAAACTGGTGTTTCCAAGAGCACATAGTGACTTTGAATAATCTTCAAAATAAATGACACAAAAAGGGGCTGATATAACATGTATATATAAGGATTTCCATTTTTGAAATACATACATTAAAATTCAGGCTAGAAATGCATATATATATCAAACTATAAATAGTGATTATTTGTAAGTGATGAGATTACAGGTTTTTTTCTTCATGTTGTTATTTACCTATGACCACATGTTCATTTTTATAATTTAAAAATTAATGTTTTTGAAAGTTGATTTAAAAAATAACTTTTATATTAATAGGAGGCAGGATGACTGCATAGCTGCTAAATTTTGAGAGAGTGAAAATGCATTTGGAATAAGAGAAAAAGTGTTGAATTATTTCCTCATGTTTGTTTTGCATAAAATGACATTAATGAATAATAATGTAAGCTGTGAAATTACTCTTTATTAACAGTATTCCAATACCCTGACTATATGTTGTTTAAGTTGAGTGAAAATCATAAACACAAATAGTTTATACAAATTATTTCTTGAACATTTAATAGTTTATGTTTTACATTTCTGACATCTTTGTATGAAAATATAAAATTTTGAAGTACTAGATTTTCCAAAAAATTATACTTTGATCTCCTTCAAATCTAACAATTCAGTCAGCTTGATTATATGAATATAATTACAATGTTCTGAAAATATAGACTCTGCTGACTTACAGATTTTTTACTTTACAAAATCTGGCTTACTCCTTTAGCTGCTTGGAAACCTAGTAAGTATTCCCTACCTAAATTTCTTAGGTTCATTCTGTTACATTCAGTCCCAAATCTATTTAGTATTTGGGGTTGTACTTGGGCTGGGGTTTTACAAAGCTGCCATATTTTGAAGACCAAGTTTCATTTCTGCGTGTTGACCTTATCTACTGACAGTGCACAAAAATGAATAGCTCGGCTGCGGGGAGCCTGCTTTGGCATTGAGCAGATAGGGATTCTGTGTGAGGGTTTGATGGCATGACCAACTGATCAGAAACATGTAGCTGGCATAGTTATGTGTTTTTAATGCCAAACAAAATTTGTTTTCAATAGTGTTAAAATTAGTACTATAGGCACAGGGTGATTCTAAACTCTGGGCTCTACAGCCAGGGCACTTGGAGTATGTATTGTAGTGGGGCATAATGTGGCCACACTGCTCTAAGAAGTCATTTCCCTCTGATTTTCTAAGTTAACCTGATTTCCTAACCACCCCACCTCCGCACGCAGTGCACAGTGGGGCACTCTGTGGAGCTATCATAATTCTTCTTTTTATTCAGTAATAGAAGAAAAGTGTATTGGGAGATGGTAAATTTTGTCTAGTGAATTCTTATTCATATCCTAACTTTAGTCAAATGGGACTACCTACAGTCTCCTGAAAATTTCATGCACTCTTCCGATTCTGCCTTTGATCACACTGTTAACTGTACTAGGAGTTACTTATTATCATACCCTCGCCACATGTATTAGCAGAGTTAATTTCAAGTAATTTCCGTTAGTCAGCCTCTGATGTTCTAAGCATTCTATTTACCTCACACAATTGGCAATCCCCTTGCTATTTTTTATGGCATCTTCTAAACTGTACATTACTGTATGGTTTTATATTGTTTAAGCTTTCTGTAGCCTGACTTGAAAACAGGCATCCTTACTCTAACTTTTCTACCTTTGAAGGAACCATTCTCTTTGCTTAATGTCCCTTCTCTCATTGTTTGATCATGGCTCCACAACACACACACACACACACACACACACACACACACACACACACTTCAAATCTCAGCTAAGACATTATTTTTCCCAAGAAGACATTTCTAGTTCCCATATGGAAGGTGGTTGGGCACTCATCCTACATGAAACCCAGGTATCCTTTGCTTTGTCTATTGAAGTTCTATGAAATTAACTGCTCACTGCATCATCTGCAGGTAAAGCCCACAAGATTATCAGCTCCTTTATCATTCATGAATAAATAAATGAATGAACAATTAAATGAACTCCACAAATATTATTTAGCTTTTCTTCCATGTAGGTCTTCTATACTTATAATGATGTTATAGGATTATTGAGGCTAGAAATGTATCTTTTTTTTTTTTGAGTCTACCATTGCTTAACATTTCACACATAACAGATTTTCAATACTTATAAGATTTATTTTCAAGAACTGAATTGGATTTTTCCTTTACATTGCTGTCCTCACATGAAGTCATAAAACTCTTCTTTAGAAAGGCCCTTAGAGATCACTTAGTCCAACCTTTTCACTGATATTCTTTTTTGGATTTTACTGTGAAAGTATTTTAGATATTTTAGCCCAGAGGCAAAGTGATTTAGTTAAGGGAGAAAGAAAGGGCTACGAGTACATAAGTGAAGTTAAGGCAAACTTTTTGCATCTTTTACCTCCTATGAAGGGAGACATGGTGGAAAATAAAGGAAAGGGGTGGGGAGAACTAGGGAATGGAGCAGCAGCTCCCAAAAGAGAGCCATATACTAATGATGACTCTGGAAGTGTCAAGGATTCAAACGAGTGGAGAGTTAGGTGAGGGTGTCACGGTGCTGTAATTCTACTGGGGCTGGTCTGGGCCTGGAAGAGATGTGCCAGGAGGTTAGAATAGGGGGGCTCAAGAAAACTAGAATTATCTTCTGGAGGGCAGGACACTTGTAGTACAGGCTTCTGCCACTAGGTGAGTGTTCTAGAAACCCATCTGTATCAGTGTACTAGCTGGCTGTTGGGAATGGTTGTGTTTGGCTTCAGTGAATTTTTTTTAAGACCCTTTCAATGCGTTTGCCCATTTCATGATGGGTGATTTATGAGCACACCTGCCCACGCATGTGGAGTGTTCATCAATTTTTGACCAAAAATAACATGACCTCCATGCCCCACCCTCGCTCTTCACCCAATCTGGCCTGGAGTGACTTTTTTTTAGTTTCCCAGATGAAAAAAGTCCTCAAAGTGAAACCTTTTGCCAATGTGGAAGAAGTGAAACAAAAATGGCAGAAGCACTAAAAGGCATCAAAATCGACCAGTTCAAAGACTGTTTTGAGCAGTGGAAAAAGGTCTCACTTGGTGGATTGCATCAAGTAGTACTGTGAAGGTGACTGAAGTTTAAACATGTAAGAATAAATACACAATGTTTTATAAATAAATTCTGTGTTTTTTTGGGGTACTGCCTTGTAGCCTGAGAGAATTCCTGTAAAGGGAGCAGCTAAATGAGTTACTTTTTCCACTCAGGCCTGTCTCCCCACGTGATTTGCAAGAAACATTACCTCTACAGAGTGCTGGTATCCCAATGCCTAGTACACAGGGAAATCATCCCAATTCACTAAGTGCTAAGACTAGTCTGCCATTGAGATGGAAAAAAAAAGTAGTTTGAGAATTTTTTTACATGTGTATTTCTGGAGACAACAAAAACTTGCTGATTTTATTACTTTATGTGTGACCCACAATTTATTAAAATACCTTCTGCTTTTCCAGTCCCGGTTTTCTGCCAATATCATGCAAAGTTATAATCTTCTTAACAGAAGAATAGGCAGAGGACTGGTGATTTAGCTATTTTTATCTTTATTCATGTTGTCTCTGATAAGGTATTGACATAATAGGGTTAATATTCTGAGTACTAGGCTTTCACTTTGCTTACCTCCAAGTAGGGCGTGGGAATGTGGTGAGAATTATAATTTGTTATAGAAGGTATTAAATCATACCCCTCGCCCCCCTTAACCCCCCACACAGAGGCTGTTCTCTAAGACAATAGATTTGAAAGGTAGGTTCAGCAAAAGCACAATATTGGCCAAAATGGGAAGGTGTGGTAGATAAAAGGAGGCAAAAGAGGACTTCAGATCCTACTCACTGAGGGGACCTTGAAAAGAAACTGCACTATCATTCATCAATGAAAGGTGGAGCACAAGAAAGTAAACCTGGAAGGAAACCTCCCAGGGAGGTTCAACTTTTTGTATCATCTTCAGTAACACTTAGCTTGGGTGGAGTTTGAGAGCTGGGCCTGCTTTCAGGCTCACTGTGTGCATTGAGGTGGACTGCTAGGCACAGGGGCAAATGGAGGTTGTGGCACTGATGCAGAGGTCCCCAATGAGAGTCAGAAGAAATAGGATCTTGAGTTACCCAGGCCTTATTCATTATGTAAGAGTGCTAGCAGGGCAGGATGCATCGAGTGAACAAGAGATCTTGTCCCATGACATGAGTAACCAGATAACATCACACCTCTAGATTTTGACTTTTGCTTTCTGATGCAAGGTTGTGTAAGACATGCTTTGCTCTTCAATACTCTAAAGCCATTTTAGAAAGAAACTAAAAAAAGGATGATGAGCTAAGAAATATGAGATATTAAAAGATACTGTTTTTGAGTGAGCATTATATAAAGGGACCACTTAAAGCAGCAGATTGGAAAGAAAATTGAATGGGTTTGGTATTTAGTAAAAGTGCTAAGACTAAGATGTACTTGAGGTTAGGGAGAAAGACAACATTAGTAACTAGAGACAAAAAGTTATATTTTCTTGCACACTTGAGCACAGTGTGAGTTAAAACTGAAATTTTACTTCACAACAATATATCAGGTATGTAATAAGGAAAAGTAGCAACCCATTTCCTCTCCTGAGACACTAGAAATCTAGATAATGACATTGCTTTACTGATATCAGACTCCTATCCAATGTTGTGAGGTTCACTTCAGGGTGAGATTGTGAAAAAATGCCTCATAAAGGAGGCAGAAATTGAGTTGCATCTTACTTTACACAGAGGACTTAGGAAAATGGAGAAAGTCACTGCAGGAAAAGTGGGTGTTTGGAACAGAGCTGTGGAGTCAGGAGCACTTAGAGGGTGGCTAATAGAAAAGAAGAAATTTCAGTTCCATTTTCAGTGTTATGACATATTAGATACTTTGAAAAACTCTATGCTTGTAAAATAACCAGAAATGTTGGGTAAAATATAGCAAATATGCATTTTAGACTCAGAACTGAACTTCCAAGAGAGGAAGGGAAATAACCAGGGTCACCAGTGAAGAGCACGCCAAAATTCAGAGTGGAAGCTTATGTAGACGTCATAGCTGCTTTGGGTTTTCCGACCTTGGTGACTAAGAGGACTGAGCATTACTGGCTATGCAAACTTAAAGCGGGGAGCACAGCACAAAGCCAGAATTCATGAAAAAGTAAACCCTTGGTGAAGGTAGATTTAAAAAACAAATTCATCTATCTTGATCTGAGATTGACTGGGAAAAGTTTCCTCTTCAATATCTGTAATCACTGATTTATATTAAAGTTCAAATCCGCACTCTGTAGGTGGTCTCAGAGACCCCCAAATAGAAAATTATCATAATTAATTAGCAATTAGCATTGATTAGTGTTGTAACAGAACATTTGGCAGGAGGAAATGCCCTGCCAAACATGAATTAAAAGTCCACAATCACAAAATATATGAAGAAGGGTCAGTAAAGTGCTTAATTAAAATTAGATCCAAAAGAACACCACATAATTTAGTTACTAAATATATATTGTAAATAGACATATTAAAAATGTTTATCAAAAATAGGTTGAAACATGGAATAAACAATATCTTTTTGATAGTCATTATTTTTAAAAGCACTTATATAATTGAAATACAATAGTTAAAATTTAAAATCCAATGGAAGACTTAAATAACAGGTTATTCCAGACACCAGCCAAAAGGATAACTAATAAATAAGTACGATGTATTAAAAGAATTACCCAGAATTTAACACAGAGACACAAGGTGAAAAATATGTCAGAGAATTTAAGGGTCTTGGAGCACTGAATGAGAAGATTTAATATGTGTTTAATTGGGCTTCTAATAAAAGGATTCTACATAATCAGAGAAAGGAAGGGAGGTAAAAACACAGATACTTTCTAAATTGAAAAGCATGGATTTTCAGATTAAATGAGGCTAATAAATCTCAATTGAATAAACAAAAAGGAATCCATGGCTAGACACCTCATATCGTAGTGAAACTGCAGAAAATTAAACACAATAAGAATATTTCTAATGTTGCCTGAACCACTATTTTCCCAAAGAATTATAATTAGATTGACTGCAAATATCTCAATAGCATCATTAGAAGTCAAAAGGCAGTAGAACAATCACTCTGTGTACTAAGAAAATACATACTGTTGATAGAAATTTATTCAAGGGAAGAATATGTATTTTAGTCAAAACAATACTAAGAATTTGCTATCAACAGAATGTCAGTGAATAAAAAAGAATAATTCCTAACACTAAAACTTTTTAATTATTATGAATTAAATTATTCCAGAAGAAGACAAGAAGCTCAAAAGACATTGAGGCACAAAACTGGTTTAAAATAACATGTAAGAGGAGAGAACATGAATGTAGATAAATTTACATGTTAAATTTTTGAAGGGTTATCACTAGAACAGAAATAGTGTTTAAATTCTATAGTAGAAGGGAAATGAAAGAAAAACTGAGTAATCTTTCTACCAAAAGAAAGTTGTAAAAATAAGCTGAGAAAAAACAGCGTAAATAGAGCACAAAGAAGCATAGACACTCCACATTTCAGGTGTGAATCTAAACGAGCACATTATTCTAATTATTCTTCAGAAATTATTGGCAATATCTTAGAAAGCAGATCATGAATATTTCACTACAAAACAATTCTATCTCAATATACATAGACTAAATACTTCTTAAGTAATCTTTGGTTTAAAAATGTATAATCCATTGCAGTGCAATAATTTTACAAAATGCAAAAGCACATACATGGATATTGTAGCAATGTCAAATTACTATAAAAGTTTTCAAATGTTTACTTTGGGTAGTTGTACTTACTTCATCATAGAACACTAGTAATTGATTAGCACTGCATTATAGAAAGTCTTAACACATACATAGGCAGAAATGTATCAGAATAATCACAGTAGCATTGCTTGCAATAGCAAAATAAAATAAACAAAACGAAACAAAAAACAATTATCTAAGTGCTTCCCAAACAAAAAAAATGGCTAAATAAATTGTGGAATATATTTATACATCTAATAATATTTAGTGAGATGAATGAATAAACCAAGGGTAAATGTATCAAAGTAGATCAATATTTGAAGATCATAATGAAAGGAAAAAGTAATTTGTAGAATACCTCTAATAGTATTTTTCCTTCTTTTTGAATGTATTAGATGACACTGGTTAAGGGAATTACACGTTTCAGGTCCACAACTCCACAACACATCATCTGTACACTGCACTGTGTGTTCGCCACACCAAGTCAAGTCTCCTTCCATTACCATTTATCCCCCCATGCCGTCCTCGGCTTCTCCCAGCCCCTTCCCCTAGCAATCACCACACTGTTGTCTGTGTTCATGAATTATTTCCCTTTTTTTCCCTCAATCCCCCACCCTCCAGCTCTGCTCCCCTCCACCACTGCTGACAGGTCTCTGAATCTGTCTCTGCTTTAGTTCATTTTGCTCATTATAATACAACCTACAGTATGTTTTCTTGAGAAAAAACACATATTTGTAGTGAGCTATAAACCATGCACAGGAGTACTAAGCACCAAATTTGGGGTAGTTACTACTTCAGGTGGTAGGAAGGGAAGGGAGTGCTGCTGGAAAGGGTTCTTGAACTCCATTTGTATTGTTATACTTCTTCAGTTGAGCAGCAGTTTCAAGTGTGTACATTATAATAATGATATCTTTTTGCATGTTCAAAAACTCTCATAATTAAAGAAAAAAGATACATTGATAAGATATTTCTTAAGGTGAGAGTTAAAAATTATAGCTATATGGTTTAAATGTCCGCAATCATATCTGCCATTCTCCAGCATACTTGAAGAATTTTGTTTTTCACAGTTTACAGAACTTCAAATTGGGTGTTGTTAATATCTCAAGCTAGCATAAATAAATTACCTGAGATTTCTGGTCACTTACACTCCTTGTCCTGAAAAACGAAGCAAGTATTTTCTAGGCACCAGTGCACAGGCAGCCTGGAATCCCTGGGAGGTTTCACAGGAAGATTTTAATAAACGTAGAGAGAAGGGTTGTGCCTTCCACAATGGGCTTCAAGCTTAACTACTACATGCTTTTAGCTTTTTTATTCAGCACTTCAAACCTTATATACAAACATATTAATAGTAAATAAACAGGCAGTTGCCTTTTTTTGCTGACTGTTTGCATCAAAGAAAAGACATGAAATATAAATTGCTCAACAGACTCAATTAACAACTTAAAACTATCAAGGACTTGCCTCAGTGGTTAGGGTGTACTATCCTTGTTAGAGTCTCCTGAGGCTTAAAAAATTTATTAAGGTTCTCAAATGGGAGGCAGCAAGGCAAAATCATAACCCCATCTTGAGTCCTATTACCACTACACACACACACAAGAAATATTATCTATCAATTGTTACTTTTAATTATAATTATGTATCATTTATGCAGCACTCTCAATGCAGTTATTTAGAGTCATTTTATTTTTTGTTAAGGTGGTAAAACAAGAGGTTATTAAAGTCTCCTCTTGCTTTATTGTATATTTTTCTTTTTAAAAGATTGTGATCAGCAAAAAGTTTTAGCTCTGGGAGAATGTTTAAAAATGCAATTATAATTGTGAATGCACATGCAAAAATGTACAAATGGCCAATACTTTAAATACACTGGCCAAAAAAAGAAAAAGTGAAACTTCTTTCCTAGATTGATCATAAGTTAGTTTTCAAGTGATTAACAAAATGATTTCCTATTTCACACTAAATTAGAAGTTACTAAATTAGAGATAGGGAAGTTGCTGAGATAGCTTCTAATACTATGGTTTTCTAAACTGCCTTCAATTCCAAAGTATTGCGAGAGCAGAAATCAGTCATATTTCTTTAAAAATGTACAAAATTCTTATTGTGCACTGGCTATGATGAACATAACCTAGTAATCTGAATTTTTCCACATTTGTCTGATCTCTGTTTCCAAAGTGCAGTTTATGATTCATGGCAATAAAAGAGTGAAATTCAGTGTGACTCAATTTAATTCTAACTCATATATTAAATATAACTCATGTATTAAACTCTGTTTATTTTATGCCAACCCATGTGGAGGCTGAAAATGGAGTGGATGGAATAACCCTCCTCATCCACATTCTTGGTGACAGGACTTGCGCATGCTAAATCTTTTAAGTGAAAAAAATAATCACACAATGATGTATCAGATCTGGTGGAGGAGGGAAGTAGTGAACTTTAGAAAACTTGATTATCCTCATGTGTGGCCAACATGTTGTGTGGCTTTGGTCAAGAATCACTTTTAACCTCTGGGATCTTGGTTTCCTCATCTATAAAATGAGCAAATCAGATTATATAATGTTTAAATTCCCTCCCACTCTTCATACACCATCAGTTTTCCTGGCCTTTATGTCCTTGTATAGGACTGTATTTTGCCTCAGCCTCACCTTCTTTTTATCAGGGTGGTGACAGAATGAAAAGGAAATAGCCCAGTAATGCAAATTCTATAAAAGTCTTTAGAGATGACCTCTGTCCTAGGTTTCTTTTTAACCAATGATCGAAATCATTTGTACAGGTTATAGTATAATGAAAATTTATTTCTATTTAGAGTAGTATAGGAAATTGAGAAGCCAAAGGGCTGATATGTACAACCCATATACATGAACTAAGTGGGGGGTGGGAGATGATGAGATGAGGTGCAAGCCAGAAGGGACTAAAAAAATTAGAAGGAAATTTTTTTTTCTCAACTTTTCACAAGAAACACACTGTTTTTCTCATTAAAAAAAGAAAAGCTATTCTTTTAAAACAGGATGCTGAAGATGATGCACCCAAGTCAATACAAATGTTTCAGATTTTGTTCGTTCCTCTCTGTTTAAGAAGGCAGGGAGAGAAAAATCTACTTTCATAATATTTATCAAACAAGACAGTGGGAGTAGTTAGGGTATAAATTTTTTATCCCCTAACAAGGCCCAGATTTGTTGTTTGGTCTACGTAATGAATGCTTTCTCTTTGTTTACTTTCCTTTATTTAAAGTCTGTTATGTAGCTGAGTAACAAGCAAGTGCTCAATAAATATTGGCCTAGAAGTAAATAAAATATTGACTCTTAAAAAAATAAAAGTACCCTATTTTTTTCTCACAATGCCATTTAATTTTCTGCTTAAAAGTATTGAGAAGAATTCAGCAACCCCATCTGTTAGGACAGCGTGGCTTTCGGGTTATGCATAATTGTGTTCTTTTTATTTTTGTGAATGTGTTTCTCAGTCTCTACTTATGTTCAGTGATGGAAAGGTGAAATTTAAGGCGGGGGAGCAGAGGAATTGAGAGTCGGTCAGTTAACAGAGTGGAAAAGCGAGTCAGAAAGAAGTGCGGCAGAGTCTAACGTCTTGGCTTTCGGGGTTAGAAAACCAAAGCAGCAGGTCTCCAACAGTTTCCGCGCAATCAGATGACAGCGGAATGAAGGAAAAGGCTGCGGAAAATTTAAAAATGAGTTATACATATAAAGTGGAGCTGGAGTTAGGGTTCTCCAAAGCATTAGTGCTGGTCCCAAACCGGATGCACAGAAATTGTTTAGAGAATATTTGCTTCACAGTCAACATTAGCATAACACTTCTAATGGATTAAATGGGTTGCTCATGTGCAAAAATATAAAATCTTTCTAAATTTACTGTGAATTAATACTAAATAAAACCTGTAAAGTAACTATAAAATCCAATTTATTAATAGAAAAAATATTCTGCATTTATTAAAATGATATACCATTTAGAATATTTTAAAATAATTTCTATAATTTTAGATTCTTAACTGTGATAATTGCGAGCATACAATTTAGGGAGCTTTTTAACATTTATGTTTATTTTTTCAATTAATTAAAAATATAAAAGAAATAAATGAAAATATTCCTAGATAAATCTAGCTTTAGTAAAGAGATGTATATAATTAATTTATCTTATCAAGCCACATAACAAAAGGAAAAATGATTTATTATACTTTTCTAAGTAAATTTAGTATTATGATAGCAAATTAGAAGGTGGAGCAATTATAGATTATTGCAGCTACAAGACTTTTATCTACCTCTTCCCCCTGTTACTTAGTCTCAGGCAGGTATATTTTGTAAATGAGAAATGCCCATTTGCTTTTGGAGGCAGCATAACTAGGAATAATACAGCCAGATTATTCTCTAATCCCTGACGTGGTTCAGGACACACTACTCTAAAATATAACACCTTTATATATGGAATATTCAAGTAGAAGGAATTTGAGAAATGATGTGTGCAGAAAGTATTTTCTGACCTTCTTCTGTAGCAAGTCATGAAACTCTCATCTGATAAAGGCCCGCCCTACACCGGAGGGCAAGAGCATCTTTATTTCTGAAGATAAAGGGACATAGAAAAAACTCTGAAGCCACAAGCCTTTTTAAGCTCTGTCTCTGCCCCCGAATCGCCACACTTAGCTCATACCCATGTCCTATCACATCTTTCAACTCTTCATCAAACCTTGCATAAAAACACTCAGATGTCACAATTTCTTCTGGCCTTTGTTTTCTTTTGTCACATAAAACATATTAAATAAGTTTTTATGCTTTCCTCTTGTTAATCTGTCTTTGTCAGTCTAATTTTCAGGCCCAACCAGGGACCCCAGGAGGGTCAAGGAACGCTTTTTCTTCCCCTACATCAGTAATAACGAATTTTATAACAGAGATTTTACGGTGTCACTAAATAAACTAATTATTTATCAAATCTGCATCTTAAAGGTCATTTTAGAGGACACATACACCTATATACACACAAGCAAACTGACATAGAATTTAATTTAAATGTATGTAAGGAAAGCAGCAATTAAAAAGAAAAAGCTCAAGTACTGCTTTGGAAGTAAAGCTACATCCAGTTTTACTTTGGGAAGACAAGATAACCTGTTTTATTTTTCAAACTCTAATCTCTTATAAACTGCTACATTTGGTTTAAAATACTTTTTTTATATTTTTTCATTACTTATAATCTATAAAAATCTATGGGTTTATAACTGTGGAAGTTAATGGGCTGATGGATCAATTGAATATTCTCTCAAACTAACTGATGTAGCTTAATAAATGTCTGTGATTTTCTCCTGTGTGCACTAAAGGAGGTATGAAAAACTGTCCAGCACAGCAATTTTATTTCAAGTCACATTATCATATAGATTAATTAAATGGGACCGCACAAAGGTAGAAGAGCTAGATTAAAAGGCATAGGCCAGGCAGTGCTGCTATGGCTCACTGACATATTCTTTCCTGTAAGTTCTGATTCCTTCCTTCAGCAAACATTTATTAAAAGTCTGGCATGGGTAAACCTCTCTTCTAGGCACTCTTAGGGATACAAAGATAAAAGTGAAAAATGATCCTGTTTTTAAAGATATTGTAATCTTGGCTGGCATTTGTTGAATGTATACCTCATCTGTCTGTTCATTCATTCATTCACGCATTTACACTTCATTAATAATTTTGTGTCAGGAGCTGTGCTAGGGTATTCATTTATTAACCATGGGAAATGCAAAGTTATTAAGAAAAATATTATCCACCTGAATAAATATGATATACTCCAGTTTATTAAGATATTCTCCAAATACATAACAAGTCCTAAAAAAGATATTGCTAGGAGAATGAGGACTAAATAAGAAAATATCAACATTTCTTTAACTGGGTATATCTAATGAACAGTCAGGACAAAAGACCAAGGGTAATATTTAAAAGTTATTTGAGGGGAATTAATTATATTTTTTATAATTCTCCCTAAAATGGGACAACAAGCAGAAGCAGTTCTCATTCCACGATACTCGGTTCTTCCAAAAAGCCAGATCCCTTTTCCAAGTCTCTCTCTAGAAAATCCTCCAAAATCAATGCCAAATGACAGTTAATCTATTAATGTTTTCCACTGTGATCACACAAGTTGAAAACAAAATAAAAGACAATTACGTCTTTCCCTGAAAGGAATCCTTTTAATAGATAAGCCAGCATATATTCTTATCATTGAGGAAATAATTTTATTTTCTCTTAGGTATTTGTTGACAACTAAAGGCTTTCTTTACTATTACAGATTAATCTCCAAATCCTGGAAAATGTTCCACAGTAATTAGAGATCTTATTTCACAGCATATAGCTTGGAAATTTGACTGTCGTTATGTACTATTAAACTTTTATTTACCTTTATACCCTATTTTTAAAAGGACATAAGTAATTTGCATAAGTATCTATAATATTTACCAACACTTAAGCTTTGTGGATTTTACCACAACCTGTTATATGAAGGCGGCCAAATTATAAAGGAGCACCAAGTCCAAAGTACTAGGAGAACTTTGGTCAATCTCCAAATCCACTGCCTAGAGTTGACTGATTTTGCATTGAATCCTTATATATTCTCTAAAGTAGATAGGTAGGTATATGTACAGATATATATATAGATATGTTAGAATATACAGATATGTTATAGACATGTTAGAATCTCTTAGCAGAGATATTGGACTCCATGTTTAAATGTCAGCTTTGTCCAGAAATTTTAACATTTGTGCAAAACCACTTATATGCTGATAATTTCAAATGTGTATTTCCTGTTTCTTTAGACTCTTGTTGGTTATAATAACATAAAACAACTTCCTTGGCTTGCCTTTGACCCTGAAAAAATATTTTAGATAGTGGGCTCTTTAGTTTCTCTTCAAAAGATTTTTCTACTAATATTTCATCTCTGTTACTGACAATGTCACTTCTCAAGTTCCCTAGATTTACAGCTTATATCTACTTTTGAGATCCTTTATCCACCATGATTTATTTTAAATCATTTAAAAATTTTATCGATTTCACTTCTATTAGGTTTTATGGACCCTTGTCACTATTTGTGTCCTCTTCACTAAGAGCC
>PVJD01011464.1:0-46136 GCA_004026545.1 Mormoops blainvillei
ATGGAAACCCGGCTGAGACAATGAAAAGTTAATATTTAAAAAAAGAAAAGAAAAAGCAGGAGGAAGATGAATTGGAATAGGAGAGGGGAATGGTAAAACTGGAGATCTGAAATACAAAAATAGTGAAAATTTAGAGATCAAATTGAAGAAATTCAACAACCACCACCTTATCCACAACCAACAAGCACAGATTGATAATGGTGGAGAAAGAATATATTTTAGGAATGGGAAAAAGAATGTGAGATGACTAATGACAATTATAAACAGTTTGGGTGGCTGGAGGGGGGGAAATAATGAGTGCAGAATTGAAACAAGTCATGGCAAGAGAGAAAATAGAATTAAAAAAAAAACTGAGAAGAGTAAAGAAGAAGGTAAAATGGAGTAGGAGGAGGGAAGAGCAAAATATGGGATTTGTAATGTAGTATAATATAAAACCTGGTGATATATTAGGCCCAAAATTAAAGGATATGATATGAATATTAAGAAGCTACGCAGGGGAGAAGATAGTGCCTTGTCTCCGTCTCTATTCTCCTGCTCTTCTGGGCTTAGTAGATCAGGGCCCGAGGAACTATGTAGCCCATAGTGTCTGGCAGAGCTTTTTCTCCTTTCCCCTGTGGAACTGTGTGTGATAAGGATACTCCTGAGCCTGGACTTGCTGATCTGCAGAGCCTGTAATCTCCAGGTGGGTATTGGGCTTGCCTGTCTGTGAGGGCATCTGGCCAGCTGCAGCAAATCTCAGGTATTCAGCTCCTGCGTTCCAGCCTCTAGCGTGCTGCTCTCTCGCCGGTTGTTCGGGTCAAATTCTTCACTCTGGGCAGCCCCCTACTCCCTAGCCATGTTGGTTCAGGTCCTACTGTTCCACAGTATACTCTATCCCTCTGAGTTTTTGGTTAGCAAAGCTGCCAGCACACAGGCTTACGAGCCCCGGGTTCCTGCCCAGTTCAGGTCACACCCCAGATCCCCTATCAAAAGAGTTTCTTTGTGGTCTCCATGCTATAGCACAGGTCCCTGGGGGTTCTGTTATCCAAATGCCTTCACCTCCCCAGAAATCACAGTCTCTTGATCATGGCTGGTCCCTGACTTTCAGAGCCTCAGATAGGTTTAGATAAAACTTCTCCCTGGACCTTTCCCAGATGGCTTGGGGAAGAACCCTGCAGCTGCATTATGACACAGGCTGTGTTGGAGACCCTGTTCTTTCCAGAGCTATTCAGCCTGAGGTAGGCCTGCCCCGTGCAGCACTGTTTCTGGGGCCTGAGCCTCCCAGGCCACCTCTCTCCACTCTAGTAGCTCCTGGCTACTGAGCCAGTCCACTGATGCCCCAGATCTGTGCAGCCAGAAGTGCTGGGCTGGGCATCTGGCTTGCTCAGAAAGCCTGGGCCAGGTGCCCTGTAGGTGGGCCGGTTCTTGCCCACTGCCACACACTTCCCGTGTTTTCATCCACATACAAGCTTACTCACAGATGCTCTCACTCAGTCTCCACTCTGTGTTTTGAGTGCTAGTTCTATCTGTGTCTGGAAGCAAGTGGACAGAGCTGCCAGCTACTATGACGCCATCTTGGATCCGGTCCTCAAATATCTCTTTGTTATTGGTTTGTCATTCAGCTCCATTGTAGCCAGATAACATAAATTTATATGATTGTAATCCTTATTGAGTTTGATCTTCCCATTTGCTATCAAACCCACCTGTTAGGGTTCACTGAGTACCAGCTGACTGCTTTAATTTTTTTGGCCGTTCCTTCTGATATAAATTTCTGCTTTCTAATACAATTATAAAATATGGCAGGGATAGTTCATGAGACCAGTCTTTGAAGTTTTGTCTGACTCTAGGAAGGCTCTTTGATTTTCATTGTGTTTTTTTTTTGACTGATTAGCTAGCAAACCTACAGTTTTGCTTGTTGCTCTCAAAACCTAAAGCCTCCTCTTAATTGCTTATAAACAAATTCTCTATTGTTTTCTTTAACACACTAGAACTTGAACTTCTCTATGCTGTTCCAATAAAGTCAGTTCCTTTGGGGACAGTTTTGGAGTTCCCTATTCCTATAGACTCTTTCCCCACCCAGATAAAATCTCAGTTACTGACCCTGACAATAGATAGAATGTGACCTTTGTCTTGCCTTTCTTGGCAGGAACTTTGCCCTAAAGCTGAACCGTTCTTCTGTGAGCAGGGTAAGAGGGCCTGAAAGAGGCTGGGAGCCCCCGGGAACTCTGCAGTTTAGCCTTTGCAACTTGGATTAAGAGGGTATGAGAAATGCTGGTGTTCCACCTTTTCTGGTGAGAGTCTTTATTGAGAGCCAAGGAGCAACAGGACCATATCTTCTTGTCCACTCCTGTCCATATTAGATCTTTTATCAAGTTGAATTGGGAAGATGGAGGGAGAACCTCTTTTTACCAAGGTATGGTAGAGTTTCTTGAACTTTTAAAATTTATTTACTCTATACCCTTAGGTCAATTTTGAGATAATTTTACTTTTTTAAGTACTTTTTACCAGTTATGCTTGGTTCACTGGGACTAGGTCCATTAGGCTCCTCATGCTATCTTTTGTGAAGTGGGCTTCTTGGTCTTTACTATTTGAGTACATGTGAGTCAGTGACACTGTCTGAACTCTGTCTGAGAAAGCATTTCTATACATTTTACGCAAGAAATATGAGAACAAATGGCTAAATTTCAATTTAAATAATAATTATTTTATGGAGACAACTAATATTTTCTTTCCAGAAATAGGACAGGGTTTTGAAGTAGAATTTAATATAACCATTAAATGAGTGCACCAAGATTATATCATTGTTTGTTGTAGCTATGAATTATAATAGACTTAGCTGTAAATGAATTATAAATATTTGGTTATACTTTTAAAATTTTTATCTAAAATTGGAAAAAAATGTGTCTATGACTACACTCATCCAAAATCATAGTGAATAAATGATTTAATATGCATGAAATTCTAGAAAAGCCAAAACTAAGGAGACAGTAAAATTACTAGTAGTTACCAGGGGTGAGTGAAAAGAGATGGATGAATAGGCGAGCACAGAGGGTTTTCGGGATAATGAAACTACTCTCTGTGACACATAATGGTAGATGTATTTCATTATTCATTTGACAAACCCATAGAATATACAACCTGAGAGCGAAGCCCAATGTAAGCTATGAACTTTGGGTTATAATGATGTGTCAATGTAGGTTCCTCGATTTTAACAAATGTACCACTCTGGTGTAGGATTTCAATAGTAGGGAGGCTGTATGGAGGCAGGTGATATATGGGATATCTCTGTTATCTTGCACTAAATTTTGCTGTAAACCTAAAATGTCTTTAAAACATAAATTTGATTAAAATATTTGATATACTCATATCATTATTCTGGAGCCAAAGCTATACATGCTATATACACACACATACATGAAGGAACATTATTCATTAGAGAATAAATAAAATAAATGCTAAAACATGGCTTTTCATTTGTTATTTCCTAAAATTAGATTTAGTAAAGCTCTATCAATTCAGTGGCTATTTATTGTTCTTGCCTAAGAGAATACTTTTCTATTCAGATTAATAGATTCTGTCTGTAACACAGCTCTTCCTCTGCTACTGTTGCTACTGTATAATTTTCTCATATGGATACTCATTTATTCTGTTGTAATTAGCAATGATTTTTCTGAGACCCCAGTGGTGGTACAGCTTCGACCATAGAAAGATTCCAGAAAGGAAAACGAATCTCAGGCGCAAGAGTAAAAGTAGCAAGGTTTAAAAATCCTTCTCTTTGTAGAGCATCTCTTTTTATTGACAAATGCAGAAAATCAAAGTTTGATTTTATTAATGGAAATGATATTTCCTTCATATAGGATTTAAATATCACTCAGGTGTGTGTGACAGGTATTTGAGGGGAAACTTGAAACCATGAGATTATAGCTCAGTTTCTTGGCATCAGTTGCACTTGAAGATTTTCTAAGGGGAAAAGATTCTTAAATACTACTTTTATACTTACATCAACTCAGGTATCATGGGATGGAATACAAATCTTGCATGGAATTTAAAGATAAAATTATGCTTCAAAATCCACTAAAAGTCATGGTGGAAAATTTGAGAACTACTGTCATGGTCATTACCAAAAGGATTTTTGAACACTAATCTTTTCAACTTTGAAAACCAATTTTCATTTATGTTCATCTAGCCCACTTCTGTTCCCAGATGTTTTATGGAGTTTCTGCTTGCATGTGATAAACCCTAAAACATTACTGCTATATAGGCAACTACTGTATTTTTACATTTAGGTCACAGATGGGTGTCAGAAATTGTTTCATTTCACTGGGCAAATATGCCCCATCCCAAAGAGACATTTCAGAATGCCCCAAAACTACTTATTTAAGGCCACTCAGATATTATAGGGTCTTTGCATATTTACCGTCATGCTTTAGGGAGATTGAGAAATTCAGTATGGACATTCCTCTTGTGTTTGTGTCATTTTTCTTTTGTGTGAAATAATAGAGGTGTATAAAGTGCAGAATTTAAAGGCAGGCTCATGTCACTGTACTAATATTTACACGTTTGAGATTGATAAATGCTGTGACTTTGCAAGCTTTCTCCTTCTTTGGACTTAACTTGTCAGATAACTGTTAGGAAGGCATAGGAAACAGCTGGTGTGCATGTTTTGTTTAACAAGCTCCCCTATACTGCAGAGTCGTCTATTTATGGAAGGTCATCGTAATATATTTTGCATAGATAAATGTGGTTTGTGAATACCTAATAATAATATCAGGATACATCATTACACATTGAAACAAATATAAAACTTGAAATCAAAATGGACTGGTTGACTTATTTTTTTAAAGATTTTATTTATTTTTACAGAAAGGGAAAGGGAGGGAGAAAAAGAGGGAGAGAAACACCGATATGCAAGAGAAACATTGATTGGTTGCCTCTCACAACCCTGACCAACTGGGGCCTGGCCCACAACCCAGGCATGTGCCTGACCAGGAATAGATGCAGTGAACTTCCTGTTTGTGAGCCAACAGCCAACCCACTGAGCCACAACAGTCAGTACCTGGTTGACTTTTTATAGTTCGACCATTTGTAGTTGGATTCCTTACATTTGGCCTTAGGGGATTCTTCATACCATGCTTCATTGTACTCACCCTAACTGATATATGATATCTGCTAGATTTCAAGGGAGGTTAATTTTTGTTTTCAAAGACAATTTGCCACTGGTGACGTTGATTCTTATCCCTTATTCAGTTACTAACAAATGGGTCACCAGGACTAAGGATAGATGTGCAAAACAGTATTATGTTGTCATGACTAAAATTTTATGGATTGATATACTAATATGTATTACATTTTAAAAGAGCATTGCATTTGTAATCGCTCATAACCCTTAATACTGAAAAATATGGCCATTTGCAGATTTAGATGCTTTATTCACTTCTAGGGATACTTATTCTCTGAAGTTCTGCTCTATCCCAAAGTGTTAACATTATGCTTGCTATCTCAGATCACGTTTAAGCTATTCCTGTTTCCTTTTTTAAAAAGATTTAATTAATTAATTAACTCTTAGGCAGAGGGGAAGGGAGTGAGAAAGAGAGGGAGAGAAACATCAGTGTGTGGTTGTCCCTTGCATGCCCCCTACCAGGGACCAGGCCCACAACCCAGGCGTGTGCCCTGACTGGAGCATCGAACCAGCAACCCTTTGGGTCACAGGCTGATGCTCAATCCACTGAGCTATACTAGCACAGACCTATTTCCATTTAATTAGAGACTTACAAGACACTCTGAGATGAAAGAGACTTTTAAGTTTATCTAATACAACCTGATCATTTTTCATATAAATAACAGAGATTGTTCCAGAAGGGCCACCATGCAGGCAGACTTTACAGAAGCAGAGGTGTACCTAAGGAACTCTAACTGTGCCAGCCCTGGCTGTCTGAGTTTTCCCAGACTGGTGTGTGAGTGAGCTTTCACATGATCACCTTTCCCAGCATTCTGCCCACCCCAGGTGATGGCAAGCAGGGCAGAGATAATACAGCAGAAGCGTCCCCTGCTGAGTACCGCCCACAGAGTATGTTCATAAGCAAGATTATTGTTTTCAGCCACTGTGTTTGGGATGGTTTGTTATACAGCCTTAGAAGCTGGCACAGAGGCCCAGAATGTTGAAGTGACTTGCCAAAGGTGCACAGCTGTGACCGAGTCGGTGATAGGTAACAATAGTGTTTTTATTCTGAATTTAATGCTTTTTTTCTAATCCACTACATTCCCTTTTTCCCCTAATACATACTTTGTTTAATTTTCATGAGGCTATTTGAAAGTAAATAACAGTGCTTTGATATTTTTTTCTTATTGCTACCAGAGATTCATTGTTGCTATGAACATAGCTTTACCTTGAAAGTAAAGGCCAAAATATGTCCCTTTCCCCCCCTTTAATTCTATTGCATAAAATGACTTCATTTTGCCTGCTAATGGCAAAAATCTGGCTAAAGGGCTCTAACAAATAATCAGATATGCACAACCTGTCCTCATATGCATCTGGTGAGAAAATAAGTGCTCAGATTCAGGAAAAAACAAAACAAAACATGGCTCTCCTGTGTGTACTTGTGTATTCAGAAAAATCGCAATAAAATACAGAATTAATCACAAGTTAACCTTGTGAAGCATAACTTGTATTATTTCCAGGTTATTATCAGTGTTTTAAGCATTGGAAAATTTCAACTGTGATTCATGCTAAATTAGTTTCAATAATTTTAGTCTAGGTGACTAACACAATAAAATAATTAGGGGATAAAGCTTACATATCTATCTTCTTAGCAAAACTATAATTTGATTTACTATTAGATAAAAAATATTTATTTATTAGATAAACAAGGTTTTTTTTCACTAAAATTTTGACTTGGGAGTTTTTTTAAAAAATTATTGTTTTAGCTTTTTTTTCTTTTAGGAAAGGCAATCATCTTACCTTATTGCTATTTTTTGCTAACTATAAGTAGGAAGGAAAAATGGAGTTTCTGTGTGGGGGAGTTGAAGAAGTACTCAAGAATGCCTCCTATTTGAAAATTTCCTTAATCATTAGGACTTAAAAAACACCATTATCACCAGAACACCCCTTCAAATGTTTATTTATTAAATGTATCATGTATTGTTTATTAACATAAGGCTGGACTACTTCCTAGAGGTACTATGTAACCTCACAGCAATCTTATGAGATAGGCTTTATTCTTATTTTCAGGATTTGTATCCCAGGCTCAGAGAGGTTAAATATCTTGTTCAAAGTCACATATCTGACAGATTGTAGTGCCAGAATACATATCTATTGAATAGTTCTCTCCTGCCTCTTGAATTCAATTTTCTTGCCACCTAACCATATTCTCTCCACTAAACAGTGTAGTTTATTTAATTACTACATTCTTAATGTCTGATGAAACAAGTTATAAATTAAATATATAGTCATTGCAAAGAAATGAGACAGACAAATTTTTCCTACTAAGGATAGAACAATGACTGTTTTGTAAGAGGTGGCAGGACAGGGCACTGAAGCATCTAGATTCAGAAAGAAAACAGTTAATGAAATGGAGCAAATCTGATAAACGACAAAAATGAGAAAGGGAGAAAAAAGAGAGTAAACTCCCAAAGTGAGATGTATTTAAGAAACATAACTTTTATCCATTTTGCAAGTTGTTTTACGGATAGTCATAATTTTAAAGAAATAAATGATTCTCACTATTAATTTGACAAAAGAAAGCCATTTATATACTGATTTTTAAAAAGTTAAAAAGTTGTCTGTTCAAATTAGATAGCTTCTTTTCCTGTTGTAAAATACAACAGAAAAACAAAATTTGTCTTTGTTTTAAAGAATTTGCGTAATAAAAATTGACCAATTAGACACATATTGTCTTTAAATCCAGCAGAGTTGATTGCATTTAAATAGTTGACCTTCAATTCATTAAAATACTTTTCCATTTTCTTCTCTTACATTTTAGCCATTTTTTAATATGATGCTTTGAAGAGAATACCATGATATAAACATGGTATTTGGGAGATTGCAAACTGCTATATGAACCTTAGCTTCCAAAAATTTTCTCAGTAAAACTGAGCAGTCTGTGAACTATACAATTATTTTTTTCTACTCCCAGGCTAGTTTTTAAAATAATGATATGTTGACTTTATTCTTTTTAAGCAGTAAACACAGTCATGCACCACATAATGACTTTTTGACCAAAGGCAGACCACATCTACCATGGTGGTCCCATTGTAGATAATGGGTCAGGCTATAGTGGAGGTGAAAAATCTCTATGCCCTAATGATGTTGAAACTGTCCTAACACTGTAGCACAATGCATTACCCACTTCTTTGTGGTGATGCCGGTATAAAAAAACCTACTATGCAGCCAGTCATATAAAAGTATATCATATACAATTTTGTACAGTACATAATACTTGGTAATGATAATGTATGGCTGTGTTACTCATTTTTGTATTTACTATTCTATACTTTCTTCATGTTATTTTAGAGTGTAATCTTTCAATTTATTAAAAAACAGTTTGCTGTAAAACTATATTCTGCCTTACACTGGCAGCAGCCTCATACATCTTGTTTTTATTGAGTCTCTTCATTGCATTACTTTCTCTTCTGGTTGATTTAATCTTGCATTGTTTTGTACAGCAGCAAGCTGTACAGGCTTGTAACCTAAGAGCAATAAGCTAGACCACATAGCCTAGGTGTGTAATAGGCTGTACCACCCAGATCTGTGTAAGTACACTCTATGATGCTTACACAATGACAAAACTGCATTAACAACACATTTCTCAGAACTTATCCCATTGTTAAGCAGTGCGTGACTACTGTTAGAGATCCTGTCTTATTACTATGCTGCACTCTTATCCATTACCCAGTGTCATCAGCTCAACAACCTTGAGCACCTACTTTAAGTCAAACACTTCTATATTCTAAAGTTGTAGCAGGAATAAATTGGGCAATATATCTGTTATCATGGAGCTTATATCATATTTGGAAAACCATATCACATACACCCAGAGATATAGTTTGGTATCTGTTAATGGTAAGTGCTAGGAAGGAAAAGCGGTCTAAGGAGTGAGATTCAAAGTGGTTAGTGTTTTAGATTGTGTGGTCAAAGAAAGTTTATTTGAGAAGTGAATTTTAAGCAACGCCTGAATGAAATAAAAGTGGCTCTCACAATTTCATTGGAAGACACTCAGTAAGCCTTAAGATGGATGAGTGTGTTTCAGTGTGTTGAATCAGTGAGGGTCGTGAGCATGTATTTTGTGATATAGTTTCTCCTATAAGTCAGTCTTTGGTCCCCGCTCGGGCCTTCTCATCCAGGCCTCTGGAGTTGAAAGTGCCGGGCTGTCTATGCGACTCCCAGCCTTACAGGTAACCCTAGCACCGAGGGATAACAGTGCGTCAACACAGGTGACTATGCCATTCCCTTGGCTTTTATTAATCAGATTCAATCCAAATCCACGCTAACCTAATAACAATAATAATCACTTAGAAACAGTCAGCAATAACATCAAACAAGAGAATTGGGGGTTAACAAACCTGAGTCCCAGGAGTCCCGATCAGGTCTGGGTCTGGGAGGCGACCGAGGGCAGCCAACATCTTGCAAGGCAGAGTCAGAGGGATGAAAGTGCATATTTGAGAAGAAATATATGAATCTGCCCTTCACTCCAAGTATTTTGATGTTATTTCCTTAAGGACCACAGCAAAAAATGAGCCATCTATTCTGGCTGGCTTTGGTTACTCTGAGGGTAGTTTAAGAGATACAGATTATATTTTGTATATTGACACATTTTGTTATTCATGAAAATCCAGTTTACTCCAAAGTCAATATTAAGAATGTGTTCATTAGTTTAAAAGGGCCTAATGTATATGCAAACGTAAGCTAATTAGGCAAACTCTGTTCATGTTTTAGAATTTACTTCATCTAATTAAAATTAGTAATAGAAATATACTTTACTAGAAGTAGTAATGTATTTTTACTATTTGCCTCATTTAAAAATAGTTTATTTGTATTCTATTACTCAAATTCCCCTAGTCAATAGTGTTGTGATGCTGAAGACACCTCTGTTGCCTTTAAAGTAGAATTGAGAGTCATGGCACAAATTTTCTTACCAGTGGTTATTTCAACCATTTCAAATTATTAGTAGATAGCTGGGTCTGGATATTTTACTATGTAACTGTGAAATTCTGTGTGAAGTTATGTTGTAAAATAAAATGCATATTTATTTAATACTACAGATTTTAAGAAAATTGTTGTAATAGCATTACTCATAATGTTTTCAGTGGCAAAAATCTTCATAATAGATACAAAGCACACAGAACTCTGTCCTATGGTACCATTAAAAAAGTTCTTGGATTCCACTATAATTAAAATAATGTAGTAGTAATACAATTGTTTCCTTCCCATCATCTGTTTCCTTCACAGTCAAGATTTGGGACATGTCTTAACATACTTTTAGTTATACCTAATGGCTATTTATTAAATAATGATATTTTAAAGAAATATAATTCTTGAGCATTTAGAATAATACTGATAATGATAGATTTTTAAAATTAGAAAATTATTGATTATAATTAACTAAAGTGAGAAAAGCCTGTAAAGTACTTGGTCTGATTTATTATCTTTAGGGCAAAGGAGGCTGTAGTTTGACAAATGAACGTTCAGATGTCTCCGTGCCCCGGAAAGGCGAAGTAGACATTGCATTTTTTTCTAGTAGGCTTATATATGGGGGGTTTTCTTACTCCTTGAAGAATGGTGATCACTGATTGTAATTTTGATTGCTAGTACATATACAACTCCTTGTTTCTGCTTAGAAGTCTTTTGTAATTCTGAGTTATCTTCAGCATTATGTATACTACGTGAATATTTAAAAAAATCTCTTAGATGCATGTGTGGGCTGAATTGTGTCTCCCGGATTTAAATCTTGAAGCCGTGACACCCGATATATCAGAATGTGACTATATTTGGAGTCGGAGCCCTTCACGAGGTAATTAAGGTAAAATGAGGTCATATGGGTAGGCCTAATCCAATCTAACTGATATAAAAAGAGGGAATTGGGCACAAACAACATGCACAAAGGAAAGACCATCTGAGCACGAAGGGTAAGGACAGCCATCTACAAGCCAAAGAGAGAGGCGTCGGAATGAAATCAGCTCTGCTGACACCTCGGACGCACATCTCACACCTGGAACTGTGAAAAAGTAAGCACCTGTTGTTTAAACCATCCAAATTATAATATTTGTAAAGGGACATAGCAAACTAATACAATACTCAAATGTTTTATGCAACAAATATTCACTAAAGCTATTTAAAATGTCTATTCTATTGGACAGGAGACTTGATAAATATTAGAAGAAATTCAGTATCAGAAATTAATTATTGGTTTAAACTGAAATGTGTAAATTAAATCCCATTTCCTTTACCCAGGGAGGTAGACAGAAATAGAAATCCCCTCCCCCCTTTTTTTTTTCAAACAACCTCTGAGCTTATCACCCTGCACAGGACCTTTGCTTATTGAGGGTATGAGGCCAGTGTCACAAACTCATGTCTCTAGTGGCCAAGGAACTTGCATGTGTAATTGAAATCATTGGAAGAGAGGGAGGGCTAGTGGGGATTCACTGCAGTGTGCTACAAATAACCTAGAGGGGCAGATGCTACTTGACTACACATCATTTCTGTGCTGCAGTATTTGTAGCCCCAAGTTTCCAGTTTTATTTTTTTCCTAAGAGGAGCAAGTGACACTATAGAAGATGGTCCTGTAGACCAAAAATTACACATTTATTTTGTGACCAGTTTGAACTTTTTGATATACACCAAGAGACAAGAACTTCTATACTTTTCCTCTTTCCTATTCAAAATATGCATAGCTAAGGCAAGCATGAGGTTGATTGGTGAGACAGTCTGTGAATGAAAAGAGGGATCTAGACAGATTAGGAGATGCTGGAATGCCATATAGGGCTAACTGCTGTGGAGGACAAAAGAGAGGATGGTTGGATAGGAAAATCAATAGACTGCAGTGCGATTCTAAGAAATGTTTTGAAAGACCAATAGTGAGTTCTTGAGCCAAAATTGCCTTTCAAAGGAGTTATGCATTTTATAGGAATGGGTCTACCTCAATATGCATGTCATATTTAGTCATTGTCTGGAAACAGTGTTGGAAGCGGAGTCTTGGGGTAAATGGTGGATTCAATAAATTATGCTCCCCATAGTCAGAGATTTAAGAAATGTGTGTTCATGACTATCCAGGACCACTCCTTGTGCCACACAGCGCTGTCTCTACAGAGGTCTGAGAAACAGCTTCATAGTTCGTGTAAACCTCTCTTCCTGTGGGGACACTTGGAAGAGGGAGGTTAGTAGGACTAACTCTAGACCTTACAGCTGTAGTTGATCTCAGGCCACAATTGATATTCATCTCTTTTTTCTTTTCTGCTGTTCATTCTAATAGCGCTTCATTGTCTGCTATCATGCTTGCAGGTCTGGGTGACCCAAACTTTAATTTCTTAAGGGTCTGAATCCTTAGTAATCCTTCTCAGACTGAGGCTGCTTCCTGTGTCTTTTCAGAAGGCATACTAGAAGGCTTCCAAGCGGGTTACTCAAATTCCACACATATTCTTCCCTAACCACAATGTGTAAAATAGCACTACTTCCCATGCCAGTTTGGGGGCTCCTCCTTTCACCTGCTGATCCTTAGTCACAAGAAATGTCTCTTGAAAGCAGACATAGCTTGTGGTTCAACAGGATTCTTGCTACGGCCTTTTGGCACAAGTGTACCCCCTTGGCAGCCAGGAGCTTCAATCCTACAGAGTCTAGATTTGCAGGAAAGGAAAGCACAAAGTCTTCCAGTGAGTCCTTGAGAATGATTGAAAGTGAAGCCTCTGGTGTTTTTATCTGTTAGCTCCTAGGACCATTAATTGCTTCTGTTGGTGATACAGAATTGTATAAATGTCTCTAGTTGAATGACTGCATGGCCTGTCCAGAAAGTATCCAGCCAGATAATATGAAAAACAGAGACCTTTATTAAAGAAGATACGAAAAAACATTATATGTAGGACAATGATGCCTCAGTCCACTTCAAAGTAGGCACTGCGGGACCTCACACAGTTCTCCTAGCCTCGCTTTCACTGTTCAAAACACCCTGCAAAGCCCTTTGATGGAATTGCATCAGCTGCTCCTTAATATTTTCCTGAATCTCATCAATAGTCTGAAATCTCTTCTCTTTCAAGGGTGATTTTAGTTTTGAGAGAAGCCAGAAGTCACAGTGCACCAAGTCTGGGCTGTAGGGGGCCTGAGTCACTCAGGTGATTTAATGTTTCACCAAAAGTCTCTGCACAGGATGTGATGCATGAGTGGGTGCATTGTTGTGAAGAAGCTGCCAATCACCAGTTGCCCACAGCTGTGGCCATTTTCATCATAATGCATCTCTCAGCTCATGAACATTGAAGTAGCCTTCCTTATTAATTGTTTGGTGAAGAGGGGTGTACTTATGTTGGACAACACCTTCCCAATAAAAAAACTGAGTTAACATGGTCTTCATCTTGCTACAACTTTGCAACTCCTTCTTTGAGTATAGGGAACCAGGCAGTTTCCATTGGGATGACTGGACGTTCATTTTCAGATCATAGCTGTAGATCCCCAATTCATCTCTGGCTATGATCTTCTTGAGGAAATCTGATTCATTGGCAGCGGTTTGAATGAAGTCATTAGCAACTACAGCACGACGTTCCTTCTACTCTGGTAGCAGACGCCATGGAAAAAATTTTGTCACAACACATTTCATGCCAAGATCCCGCATCAAAATCTTGGACATAGTAGTTTTGAAATCCTCAGGTCAGCTTTTTGTTCTAATAGTCACCAATCTTTTTTGGTTGCAGCCTGTACATGTTCAGTATTCTCAGGTGTTCTGCTTGTTACAGGCCTTCCAGAACATGGATCACTTTCAACAGATTCTCAACCATCTTTGAAGCATTTGTGCCACACTTTTATTTGTGCTGCATTCATTACATTGTCCCTGAAAGCCTTCTGAATCATCCGAATAGTTTCTGTGGAGGAATGTCCAAGCTTAACACAAAATTTGATGCAGATTCGCTTCTCTACTCGCTCAGTCATTTTGAATGAGACAGCCACACAGTACCCATGCTCACTCAACAGCATCTACCACTCCCACTGACTAGTATAGTGAAGTCGTCATTATTCAAGCCTGTGCATTCCAGTCCACTGTCCTTGGATGTCAGGTTACATCAATGTCACACAAACGGTGCCTGTTATATTAAAAATGGCCGGACTTTTTCTGGGCAGACCTGATGTACTCTATTTTAAGAATGGCACCCCATACTTTCAGAATGTTTCTTCTGAGCTCATGCCTCACCTATGCCTTTAGAGGGTGGTTCCAGCATTATACGAGACCATCTACTTTTGGATAGCGTGGCATGTGATTTAACCAGTGGATCTCCACAGCCATACCTCCTTTGCTATAAATTTGACCCCCTGAGCAGATTCTACACTGTGCAGGATTCATGCTTGTGGAGCAGGCATTACGTAAGCTTTTTGGGTAATGGGGCTGGCTGAGGGGCTGCAGCAAGAAAGACAAACCCATACCCGGGTTATACCTTTATGAGAAAGGTTGGAAGCTGCCCGATGTAGGAGAATTACCACCACATGGTCCGTAGATTATGTCTTTGAGAAGTAATGCCATGTCATAGGCTCACTGTTATTTTTCATTGCTGATAGATTGGACGTTCAGAGGAAAAAGAGCTATATTGACCTTGCTAAATGGGAGTCCTTCTCATTGACAGGCTTTCTTATTCATATACCCAGTTCATCATTGCTGATGATGAATGCTGGCTAGAGTCAACTGACCAAGGCATTTTGGTTATCAGCGCCTCTTTTGTGGTTAATGCTTTCTTGCAGGCATTAAGATGTTATTTAAAAACCTTCATACTTTGTGTTAACTCCCACGTATCTATCCACATGCCCCTACTCTGTACCTCTTTATCTTTAATTTTTCAATCATTATATTTTTATTCCCATGACCAGATGCCCTTGCCACTGACTGCCACCTCAGAATCTATGTACATGAGTATCAGGCTACTTCTGCATTTGTACAATGTGAATGATAAGGTACACTGCTCACAACTCTGCCCATGGAGAAAACTTTATTGTCTTTCTCCACTCAAATCAGGGGCTACTTCTGAGTGTAGATATAATTCATTTCTAGATTACACCCATAGCTTGTGCCGAATGATCCGTAGAACAATCTTGGGATTTTTTCCTCCTTCAGCTGGTTGATTAGTACCCTCCATGTCACCACAGACATGAGCACCCAACTCCCGACGGGCAGTTCCAGGTGCATGGCTACTTGGAACCTCAGAGTCAAGCATCTGTTTCTGTTGGGGGCTGGAAATGTGACAGGAACACCTTCTCAAAGGACATGTAATTCTCTAGTGCATATGGCATAGCCTTACTGCAGAACCCTAGGAGCCCATTTTGAGATTCTCCTGCTGAGGCCTTCCATCAGGTATGTTCATTTTTTCCTACCACTGACACCTCCAACGCCATAGGTTCTACTAGGATCATACGGGCAAATGACAGGGCTGCTTGTATCATGACCTGGACTACCACAGAGCCCTTTACTGCTCTGCACTGCTCCCAAAGCTAGCAGTCTTCCATGTCACCAGAAGGATGGTCTGGAGCAATAATCCTAGGCTTGGAATAAATGAATTACCTCCAGAATCCACCTTTCCTCACAAGGGAGGTGCCAGCCTTTACGAGGGAGAAGTGGACCACCTCTGCAAGCTCTGAGAGTCCAAGGGTATATATAAGGAACCAGCACTCTTAGGAACACCTATCTAGGTATCTTCATTTCTTATTTCAGGATCCCAGGTCTTAGCAATCAGGTCTCTGATTTTAGAATGACAGACTTGCCTTTGCTGAGCATTTAAAGATTTCTAGAGCTTTGTAACCTAAGTATCAGATCTTCTGTTTGCTACTCAACTGCATCTGCTCCTCCACTGCTCTCCCAAATCTGACTCACACCGTAGTCTAATTGCTTGTTAACAGCTCTCAGTTTTTTTCCGTTTCTCTGTAGTGTGTCATTATAGTGTAGCAGGTACCAGTCAGCTCTGTTGTCTTTGTACTCATTTCCCACCCCCCACCCCCACCCCCTGTTTTTCAAATGCATGAGTCATTGCTCCTGCAAGGACTTTCTTCTTTCAAATGTTTCCTCAGGTCACTCTTAATGATATTTTTAGCAAATGAACATCATGTTCTGAGACTTGTCCATGCCCCACATATTACGATGTACCTTTTGCCTGTTGTGTAAAGAGTGAGCCAGACCCAGAGACCCACCTTACCATTTATTTTCTTTAGACTGCTCCTGTCGCCACTTGTGCTGGTGTGAGTCCTCTGAGTAACAGAACTAAGACAGGATTAGATATGCCAAAGTCTTATTGTAGAAAGCACCTGTGAGAAAAAAATGAGGAGTGTTATCAGACTGTAATGCAGATATGGCACATATGAAAGAAAGAGGGAAGGAAGGTTAGGTAGGAAAAGTCTTAGGTTGTGGTACAGTTTTAATAAAGTTTCATCAAGGCTGGTCGGGAGCCAGAGTCTCCTGTCAAGCCAAAGTTGCCCATCAGAGAAGATTCACGTGTTGCACGAGTGACCTGCCTTAGTATTACTGCCTCACATAGTCATTAGTTGAGAGCAGCCTTGGCACAAACATGGTAGTAGATTCAGAACAGAGCATCTGGGACCGTCTGCCAGCTATGCACTCTAAACTCAGATATCTGAAAGGATCATTTTCATTATTTAGGAATTTTGGGACATTGGAATTTTAGATCTAAGACCAGGAGCATCTTGGGCAAACTGGGACGGTTGGCCATTCTGGTTGTTACCATCCCCATCATTATCATTATTATCAAATAAAATCTTAAATTCTTAACCTAAAAAGCCATCTTTTCATAACAATAAATAAACTGGGTATTCTATGCAAGTAAATTCATCTTTCCAATCTAATTTTTGGCTCCTATCATTCCCTGATGTTCCAATGGACAGCATGTTCCCTGTGACCCATTCTCAGAGCTCCTCCCAAGTATACTCTCCCTAATAGATAAAATCATTCATTTTTCTGGACTTTCACTACAATTTTTGCATATTTTATTTAGTTTACTTTCTATTTTGTATTTAATCATGTACATTTCTCTGTTACCTTTCTGACTTTCATTTTCTAAAAATGCAAAATTTAAATCCTCTTTATATGTATTCCTTCTTTATTATTGAAAAGGCCCCTTCAAAGTAACATATACTCAATTAGAGCTTGTTTTCCATTTGTCTGCCCGTGAAATTGGCACGGAAGAGTTCTACCATGTAATATTGTTTATTGTCCTATGAATTTTCTTCTGTTCATACATTGCAATATCTTTAAGGTTAGGCAAATGCATTTCTAGGAGCTTGCATACCAAAAGCATATATGTTTCAGGATGAAATTTTTAAAAGAAGCCAGATTATCTGCTTAAAAGTGATTATATAAGATTTTTGAAACAACTATTTCTATATTTTTTGGTACTTAAGCATAAGTTGTCTATAGTAAAATACTCAGATATTAAGTGTGCCTTTCATTCACTTTTGATGACTGAATAAGAAGACATCACTTTAGCAAGTCCTCTCTTGCTCCTACCCAGGTAGGTGATAAACATGGCCTTCAATAAAAAGGTATTAATATACATTGTTTTTAATTTTTAGCAGAATTTTTTCATAAAAGAGAATTATTGTGATTTTTTTCTTGAAGTCCAAGCAGAACACAATTATATACTCTTTTATTATCACATTAGCTATGATTCAATCATAGTAAAGTATAATCATATTATTTTCAAACAAGAAAATAATCATATTATAAGGTTGGCATGTATCTATCTGTTACCTGTTCATTTAATGATACACATAGACATTTAAGGGACCATTGAGGACATAACTTTTACTGATTCTTTAATAATGTTAATAATGATTTTTTCTTATCCTGAAAAAAATATTTTTTGGCTTGTCATTAAATACAAGAAACACATCACCCTACAAAGTGAAAGTTCATAGTTTCAATCCCCAGTCAGGTCACATGCCTGGGTTGCATGCTCAGTTCCTGGTTGGAGCAAGTACCAGGAGTGAGTGTAAGAGGCAGCCTGTCTGTGTTTCTCTCTCATATCAGTGTTTCTTTCCCTCTCTCCTCTCAGATAAATAAATAAATAAAACACAAACAATTCTAGAGTGAATTTCTGTGTAACTTTTAATATTAAACTTAATTTTACCTTTCAGAAAATATGTGATCTACTGTGTAGCCAAATCTGTTAACTTTTAATGTAACACATGCATAGACAATGACTTCGAAATATATAGAAATGTCTGATTGTTTATTTTAAAGGTAGTTTTTACCACTGTTATTATTTCCTTGGGTGAGATTAATTAGTTAGATTTATTTCCTTTTGCAAAGGAAATACCAAAATACTTCCTCTTTAGTTTTAAATTTTTAAAGATGATATGATGTCAAGCTAAAACTTTAAAAACACATAAAATTACTAAACTCATCAGTTTGTATAATTTTCATTTTGATATATTATAAGCTTTTTAAAAAAATTTAATGGTAAACACTTTATTATCTTTATTTTGTACTAGATCTTAAGTTCTTTAACAAACATTGATTTTTTTAATCCTCATAGCAACTCTATTATTCCTAATTTACTTATTGGGAAACCGAACAGAAATATTAAGTACCATACTTGGCTGTGAATAATGCAGACCTTTTTGTCCAAAATTTTGAGGGAAAGACAAGGATTGACATTATATATGAGTAGTACTAATTCTATATCTATATAAATGTTTTTCTTTTATTTATGCTCATGCATTAAAAGTGTAACTCTAGAAAGCAATGGGGATAATTGCATGCAAAATAATGCCCCGAAATAGGATAATTGGTTTTGTTTCTAAATATAAATAAATAGATAAATAATTGAATTAAAAAATTAAAATGAGCCTTGGCTGGTGTGACTAGGTGGATTGAGCACTGACCTGTGAACCAAAGTGTCACCGGTTCGATTCCCATTCAGGACACATGCCTGGGTTCTGGGCCAGGTCCCATAGAGGGTGCATGAGAGACAACCACATGTCTAAGTTTCTCTTCCTCTCTTTCTCTGTCCCTTCCCCTCTCTAAAAATAAATAAATGAATAAATAAAATCCTTTAAAAATGCTTTAAAAAAATAAAAATATAAAATAAAAATTAAAATGAAAATTTTTTTTCCTGAAAGTTTGGGCCAAAAATGTGGGTGCACATTATGCACAGCAAAATATAGTAACTTACTCTTGTCACAGAGCCGCTAAGTAGTAGAGCTGAGATTTTTAACTCAAAAAAACAGAACACAATATCTAAGCCTTTAGTTATTACACTCCTTTCCTCTCTTTAGTGAAGTCTTGAGTAAATTATTTTTTCATGTTTATATATATTTTTATTGTTGTTCAAGTACAGTTGTCTCCATTTTCCCACCATGACTTTTCCCCACCCCACCCACGCCCACCTCCCACCCTCAGTCCTACCCCACTTTGGCTTTGCCCATGGGCCTTTTTCACAAGCTACTTGACAATCCTTCTCCCACCTCTCCGTTATTCCTGTCCCTCATCCCCTCTGATTGCTATCAGTTTGTTCTTTATTTCCTAGTCTCTGATTATATTTTGCTTGCTTGTTTTGTTGATTAGGTTCCACTTAAGATGAGATCATATGGTATTTGTCTTTCATTGCCTGACTTATTTCACTTAGGATAATGCTCTCCAGTTCCATCCATGCTGTTGCGAAGGGTAGGAGCTCCTTCTTCCTTTCTGCTGTGTAGTATGCCATTGTGTAAATTTAACATAGTTTTTTGGTCACTCATTTACTAATGGGCACTTAGGTTGCTTCCAGCACTTGGGTATTATACATTTTGCTGCTGTGAACCTCGAGGTGCATAGGTTCTTTTGAATTGGTGTTTCAGGATTCTTAGATGATAATCCCAGCAGTGGAATTGCTGGGTCAAAAGTTCCATTTTTATTTTTTAGAAGAAATTCCATACTGTTTTCCACAGTGGTTGCACCAGCCTGCATTCCCACCAACAGTGTACTAGGGTTCTCTTTTCTCCACATCCTCTCCAGTACTTATTTTTTGTTGATTTGTTTATGATGGTCATTCTGACAGGTATGAAGGTGTGAAGCGGAATCTCGTACTTTTATTTATTTTTTTCCACCTGGGAGATGATGAAACAAAAATCTGAACAGATTTGCTGGAAAAGCCTCTATTTTTAAGGTGTCTACTCCATCTTTGTCTGATTTACTAATCTGAAGCATAATATAGAAACCAGGCATTTGAGAAATAGGATTTGTCTTTTTTCTACTGAAAACCAAAACACAGTGGCAGTGTTTTCTGAAAGAGGTTGATAGTTTCCTGAAGAGATATCTGAGTAGGTGTCCCCTGAAGATAGACCTAATAAACATGCTGTCTCAGTTTTACAGCTTACCTTAAGTTCAAAACAGAATAAAAAATTAAACTATTGCTCCTTGGATCTGATATCAGTCCTCTTCTAATCTGAAGTAGATGAGAGTGTGACAGCCCATTTTCTTCTCACATGTTACCTGAAAGTCAAAATTAGGCACATAAGGACTGTGAGAACTAAGTTCATGCACACAAAAAAAAATAGCACAATGCAATTTCTTTGAAGATAAACAAACAAAACACTGAAACCTTAAGAAAATGTGAAAGAGTGTTTTTGTTACCCTGTGAGAAGAAAAAGTTCAAAACTTGAAAATAGAATCGCTTTTATAAAAAGTATGTCTGATGCAAATTTCATTCAAGACACAAAAGCTCGACAGGCATATAATTCTTACTTGATAAAAGAGTAATTTTAAAGATTACGTACATTATCCAAGGTTTCATAACATTGTACCTTAAGGGGGATTAAGGTATCTAAAACCTTTGAAGTCTACAAATTTTACTTACTCAAAAGGATGCCATTCTTAGTGATTTTTTTGCTGTAAGAGAATTGCCCATTAACATTTATACTGATTTGTCTTTCTCAAAATAAAAAAAACAAATATAATTCATTGGCATTTTAATGCTGACTCCCTTTTAATATGGATTTTGAGAAACTGGGTCTTCATTAACCTCCAAAATATCTGAAGAAATGTTTTCAAAGTTGGAAAAGAATAGAAAGTGCAGCTCAATTTATATCTGTAACCAGGCATCTGATGGATTCAGAACGAGTTGTCAACATAGTTTTTGCTTACCACATTTCTGGAAGTGACCTTATTGAACTTTCCTTCTGTTATAAGAAAGACCACATTTATTAAATTGGTTCTTTATCTGAACTAGGTTTCCATGAACTATATTATGCATGTCTTCTAATCCAAAAGCTACATAGTCTGCACGAATCAGCAAAAGTCTTACTTCTTTAATGAAGTTTTCCTTGATGCCTTGGCTGACTTTGCTTTCCCCTCAATTTCTATAGCTTTCATAGTGCACATCACAGGTTTCAGCTACTGTGTCACTGTAGTGTACCCAAAATGGGGCATGAGTGGACAGTAGCAACTGAACCAGTAGATCTAACCTTTCTTTTTTATTGTAAAACTTACTAGCTTAAAAAGATTTTATTTAAAATGCATATATTTATCATTTTAATAAATTATTTACTATAAAATATATTATTATTCTTAAATATTATGATTTAATACATTATGAAATATACACCCAAAATGGAATCTTAAAGGATGAGAAACAAAAAAGTAAAAAACCTGATTTAACATTTTCTTGCATTGCCTTAGATTTTCTTGGTTTTCCTAGCCATTTCCTACAGTGTGTATCTATACACACTGTATGTATACCCAGCTTTGACATTACTTGTCTGTAACATGTTACCTGATATGTTAAATATATATATATATCAAATTGTTCTAAAATTATTTTATGTAGATTCCAAAAACGCAGGAATTATAGTGAGATGAACAATTTAGGTGGCGGAAATGAGTGCTAAGAGAAAAGTTATGGAAAAAAAAATGAGTCTAGAGATGAACTACATATTGTAAAATTCTGTATTTTTGCTAGAAGTTAGCAATCAACTTATGTACCTTTTAAGTAATATAGTTAAATAAATTTAACTAGTTTAGTTAATTAAAATTTATAGTGCAAAAAGAATACAATTTAACTAATAATAACCAGTGCAAAAAGAAATATAATAAATTTGAGGGCTGAAAATGTCTATGTAGTTTAAAATAATTTTTAAAAAATCAAGTGAAGAATACGTACCTGTGGCATAGTATATACTAATAGTTCAATAAAAGCTAGCTTCCTAGAAGTGGAAACATCAATGGGAAGCAATCTTTTTGTGAGCTGCCTTGTGATTTTGCTTGAATTTGGGATAGATTACAGAACAGTGATTTTTAAAAGACCTGAATCGGAAGCATATCAGGATCAGAGGCATATCAGACTGAACTGAACAATTTTTTTCAAGTTTTTTTTTTTTTTTGAGACAAAGGCCTCCCCCCAGTAGAAGGGAAAAAATCCCCAAATATAATATTCCAGAGACTACATCAAACTCTTCTCTCCTTGAAAATTCCTTAATAGTGAGCCATTAATATCAATGGGATTGTAATGGGGGAGAGGGTGGGATGTGGTAGACTGGGAGTAGCATTTTATAACAAAGATTTTCACAAGACCATGGACCCTATTAAATAACAAGTGTTGTTCTTATCTATACCACTCGTGAGTTAACTAGACATTCTCAACTTGTACGTGACCCGTCCAACTAAACAATTTAAAATGTCCAAGGTATGGCTGCACTTTGGCATTTTTTATTTATCTGTCTATCTTCTATCTATCTATCATCTATCTATCATCTATTTATTTTTGAGAGAGAGGGAAATAGGGGAAAAAAGAAAAGGAGAGAAACATCAATGTGAGAGAGAAATATTGATTGATTGCCTTTTGTTCACACCCCTCCTGGGAAACTTAACCCACACCCTAGGCCCAAGCTCTGTCCAGCAATCAAACCCTTGACCTTCTGCTTTGAGGGACTAGGCCCAACCCACTGCACCACTTCACATAGGGCTGTCATTTATTTATTTATTTTTAACTTTACCAGGCCATTCTAACAGGTATCCACTTGAGAAAGTACTGAACTTCAACTGTGTAAAGGTAGACCTGTTGCTGAGGCTGGGGTCAGTGGATGGAGGGGGCTTCTTTATGGAGTCATCAGAAAAGGGAGGGAATGATACATTGACATGAGCGGGCAGATACTGAGAGACTAGGAACAGGACCCGGTGTGAGGCTGGGGCACAATGTAAAGCTGCCACTTGAAATACCAACCTCGGCGGCTGTGGCCAAAGTACCTTTGAGAATAAAGATATCTAAGTTTTAGTTTAAAGGTTTGATGTTATTATAATAAATCTTACTATCCCATGCTTCCCTAAACTCTATGGCGTCATTTGCATCTCATGTTTATATCTGGTTTGTATTTAATATTTGTATGAATAGGTCTGCCTGTGAATATGGGTAGGAGAGTAAGATGTGGATTGGGGAAAAAGACTAAATTTGGTATCTGTGTTAAAACGACACAGCACCAGAATAAAATATTGCATTGAGATGCATGATGATTGGTAAATATACGAGTGATATGAGAAAGTCTCTTTTTCCCCAAAATTAAAGTAGGTGATTTTTGAAAAAGGAAAATGTGGGGTTTGGATTAGAAGTAACTGTTGCATCTATCAAACTTTTAGAATAAAAATTAGTCTGGAAACCATTATCTTAGCTAAACTAGAGGAATTAACAAATTGCATGTCCTTAAGGCAGCCTTTGTAAATGTAGAAACAATTATATGTTTGGGCCTATATGTTTTCTTAATGAGTTATATGTAAACTCTAAGAAAGTTTTACCATAACCTATTACTAAAAATATCTGTTTCCTATAAAATTTACATAATTTCCTCAGTTTATAAATTGGGCAAAGTAAACCACCTAAATGTCAACCAGATGGTGAGCTTCCATGTCTTCATTGACCAAATTATTATCTTAGAGACTAAGTACTATAATCTATCCTCATTACCACATCTGATGACCAAAGTGAAATCCTTCCAGAAGGATTTGTTCATACCAAAAATTTGCTAAAGGTAAAAGAAAATTTATAGTAAGATTTCTGTTTAATAAATTGTGAGGGTAACTTCTAATTTTTTTAGCCTGAGCAACCAAGCCTCCCTGCCCCCCACCATTAGATGCTAGATTCAAATGACATCCACCTTTGGACTTAATATGATAAAACTGGTTTTAAATTACCAGGAATATGAAAGATAAGAAAAACCTCCTTTAAACACTATTTACAAAATTAAAGTACTTATTTTTAGAGTTCTTCATTTTCTCTTACTTTTCTAATACCCTTTATATCCCTGGTTAAATAATGTTAACAGATGGGGATGGCTACACCCTGATAAAATAGAAGTATGATTCTCCCCTCCCTTCCTCTTCCCTTCCCTTCCTGCCTTTCCCTCTCTCTCTCTTTTGTTTTCTCTATAGCATCTTTTAATCCAGCGGTCAGTAATTCCCAAATTTCTTTATCTTCCCAATTTTCGCCTTGGCCACATGGCATTGACCTTTATTTGCATAATAATCTTAACAACAATATTAACAGGAGCCAGAGAGGTTCAGTCTGTCGATATCATCAGGGTTAAGATTGGACATGGTTACTTTTACCAAAGTTGCTGTTGAATTTATTTTATATTTTCTTCCAGAATCCCACTAAAACCAAAGGACTGAAGCTTGGAATTGTATGATAAATGCTCTAAGATACAGATCTTTAGAAATATGTTACAGTATTTATAAAAAAACCTTTTTAAAAAAATAGTATCTTGGGATTTTTACTTCTCAAACATACTCAAAATGGTGAAGAAAGAAAACAAAAAGCCAGTTATTGGGCAGGAAGGTGAAAAAATAATCTCACTTTTACTGTTTATAATAGCGCATTGTAAAGCCATGGCTTAGTTAAAGCCAGTCATTTGCTTCGTATCTGCCAAGGTAAACACTATCAACCAAGGCGAAATTGCACATTTCAACTGTTCCTGAAAACAGAAGTTTTAGAATTTTTGCCTGTACTGAAGCTATACGCATTTGTTCTAGAAAAGACTTTATCTGTACTAGCAGGTCACCATGGTTAACCAGCTAGATATGAAGGAGATGGTGGACTTCAATAATAGTTGTAGAAAGTCTGCATAGTAGGTTCTTTATTGGGAGAAAATTGTTTCAAATATTATCCAATGAATCCTTTTTGTGATAGCCACACATTTAATAAATAAATTTTCTATATCTGTATTCATTGGGTAACATGATTTTTTTAAATGTCAACAGTTAGAACCCCTGAACAAATTTAATAAGCTAGCATTTACTAGCATAAATGTTAAAAAAATATGACTTAGTAGAAGCATAGTAAACTGATACATTATATTGTATCTGGATGTTTTTTCATGTCTGCATGGTGCTTTCTAAAATAGCATGTAGATTTAAGCCAGGAAACATGACTGAATTTTCTAGGACATAGCAGCCCAAAATAACATAGAGTTCAGTGTGCTCACAGTAAGTGATCAATAAGTGCTGGTTAATGATCATCAGAAAATAGATGAAGGTGAAAGTCTTGTTTCTTATTTTGAGACACGATCTGCATAATCTGCAGTCTTGGTAGATGGTCATCTCTTCTGCTCAACTTAATAAGTTTAACTTTTCTCAGGGTTAAAAATCCCCTCCTTTGTTTTACAGACAAATACGACAACATGTGGCTTTTCTTTTAATTCTGACTGTAATTATAATGCACAATAGTTGGTCACCAAACCTGTATAATTACCCTTGAAACTGGTAACCAATTATTCTGTTGTCCTGTATCTGTGGAGAGCTAATTATAATTGTAATTAATTTAAATTACAAATTCTATTTTCTAATCTTGTATTTTTAATATATTGCCAATTATCATATCTTAAGATACTTTATTCTTAATTTAACTCCAGAAGTCAGCTCCATGTTTATAGGCCTGTATGTCTTCTATCATACTCCTGTGACTGTAATAATGCTTAGCATATACTAAGTATTCTATAAGTACCTGTTAAATTGGGATAACTAAAGTTAAAAAAAAATGTATTTTGGAGTAAATGTCAAGACATAGTTATGAGAATATATTCTCCCTTTATCTTTATATGTATTTTCATTTTTTTTAATCTTCAGGGTTTGTTGTAAAATTTTACCATCTTTTAGCCTTATTTTATTACTAATTAAAATATTCTTGGCCTTTGTTTATCATGAAAATATTTTCAAATATTAGATAACATATTTTTATATATTAGTGAACTTATTCCATTTAAAGGGCGTAAGTGTGAAATATGTGTAAAAAACTAATAAAAGGTTTTTGGATATGAATGATTTAATTATTTAATTCTTTTGGTCCTACTTAATGCATTACCACATGATAGATTTGTTCACATATTTCTCAAATATTGCTAATGAAAGAATACAAGAAAACCTTTCAGTTACTCAGTGCCGTGATCTAATGGACTTAACCTAGAGGAAGACTCAGGATTACAAATTAATCTCCTATTCCCAAAATGAATACTCATGAAGAATCTACTGCACACGTGACTGTGTTGGCAAAGTTGAGTCAACTACAGTTCCTACTTATGGGATATCTCACAGTCAATTTCTGAGAAGAAATAAAAAAGATACAATATCGGCTCAATACGAATACATATGTGCAAGATGCAGTAGTATATGGGAAAAAGAATGCCTCCCGATCGTATGGAAAAATGTTTCACTGAGATGGCAAAGCTATTAGAAAGTGATACAAATGTAACAGTCATATATAAATGTAGTGTCCTATTTTGTAGAACTTATATTGTTGTAAAAGTCTTCTTTGAACTCCTGCAAAAATACTTGTCTGTGCTTTTTATATACTGCTCATGCTATACTATTTGAACTGTTAGTCATTTTTGTATGTGCCTACCCACTGTTGTTTAATGAGCTTATAAGATTACTACGGTAAGGGCTATGTCTCTCTTGTACCCACCCCCAATCCGTCTTTATACAGCACATCACATTTGTTCACTTATTCAACAGATGTTTACTTAGAGTTTACTATGCATGAGGCTCCCTTCTAGGTACCAGGGATAAAGTGGTGAACAAAATAAGGTCCTATCCCTCAAGAGATTATATTCCCGTGAGACAAGGCAGACCTTAAACACACACACACACACACACACACACACACACACACACACACAACAACAACAACAAATATATAATGCATTGGCATTGATAAATGCTATAAGTGGAAAATTGATTTGGTGAGGAGGAAAGAGCATGGCAAAGGAATCATTTTATGGAGTATTCAGGGAAAGTTTCAGTAAGAGGGAGAATATTTAAGTTGTGCAGATATCTAGGTAGGGGGAGCAATTCAGACACAAAGTAATGTAAAGAACATTAGACTGAACGGCATTTGGCTTGTTTTAGGAAGAGGAAAGTGTGTGTTATTAGAGATGGATGAGTAAGGGGGAGAGTGGAAAGATGTCAGGTGAGAGATGGTTGAAGGATGTGGGTAGATCATGGATGTCATAGGAAGGAACTTTAATTTCACTTTGATGAGATGGGTGATATTAGAGAATTTGAGTGGAGGGAAGAGAATTGATCTTATTCATTTTTTAAAAGGGTAACAATGGCCTCTAAGTGTAGAAAAGACTCAGGAGGAAAGGGGGTGCCAAGACAGAAGTAGAAACTGGGCAACAAGCTAGGAGGCTACTGCGGTAGTTTAGGCAAGAGCTAATAGTGATTTGCTTTACATTATAAGTAGCAGAGAGTGTGAGAAATGTTTGGATGATGGAAATAATTTAAAATAACAATAAAAAAAGCCAAAATACTTGGTAGTAGATTGAATATGGGAGTATTTAGTTATGGATTAGATGGGAAGTATGAGAAAAAGTGGATAAGAACAACACGAGGTGTTAAGCCCATGAAACAAAGGATGGAGTGGTTGTCCATCACACCACCACAGCATGGGGGTCTGCCATTAGGAGGCTGCAGGAGATGCTTGTATCAGAGAGAAATCCAGAATTTGCTTTCTGTATATCAAGATTGACTCCTCTACATACAAGTGGAGATAAAAAGTAGACTGTTCGATATGTGGGTCTAATGTTTGCAGAAGAGAATTGGACTTGGTTTATAATGCTTGGTATTTATGCAAAACCAATGTTTATTTGTATTGATTGATCCACTCTTTCAATAATGAAAACATGCTATCTGATACTTTTATAAAATAGGAAAAATCAAACAAGTCCTTGCTTTCCAGATGTATATTTGAAAATGGTATCTTTGTTTTTCTTCAAACAATTGTGTACCTGACTTAACCATTGTTGAGGACAGAGGATATTTGGAATCATCCCAAAATAGGTTAAAAAAAAAGACTATAGTTCATTTGAAACAGAATCCCAACACTTACTGATAAATGGTTTATTTTAGTAATTGCTCTTTCTTTATTTCCATAGTCTGTCACTGTACCAAAGGCAAGTTATATTTGCCTTAAAGGATTTTTTCTTCAAATGGCCACATAGGTCACATCACAAAAACTTACTTAGTTGGTGGCAAATTTATCATTTACTGAGTTGTCCCCAGTGTCTTCCTGGTAGCTGTATTTAAAATCATTGCTCTACAGTTGTTACCCTTTGTGTATATGCCTGCACATATATTTCATTTATAATCTTTAGATGCATTTTCATTCAAATATTCAAAAACCAATGTTATTTAAAAATTCTATGATAACATACGTCCATTCTCTAAGTATTTTAAAAACAATTTGTACAATGAGTATTTGAAAAAAATCCAAGGGGTTTATAGTTGACATTTGCTAAAGTAGCACCTCAGAAGGGATAATTGAATGATAAGGCATTTTTCAGACTTTATACATTTTGAATGACCTTATACTTAAAATACCCTTGACACAGTTGAAATGCCCTTATGTTTCTATTCTCTCTCTACTTTGAGACTTTGTTGAGTTGATTATCTAGTAGTATTCTTTTTATACTTAGAGGACTCAGACACAGGGTAAAGAGAAAAATTGTCTAAAACAACATGGTGTGATATCAAGATGGCAAACTCATGGGCGATAAGATAAGTACTTACTGAGTTAAAATAAGTAAGAAAGTGAAGAAACAATGAAAAAGGATGGGTAGGTAATTTCCACATACATTTCAAAAGTATTTTAAAAACACATTTGACTGTATTCTTTCATATTGTTTTTATATCTTTCTTACTATTTGTATTAGTAAATTATCCCAAAGATTACTTATACATTAGCACACCCAGGATATTAGTCCCAAAATACTGATGCAATGTGATTCTAATGTGTATATTGCTACTTTTTATAGAGTGTGTGTTTTTTTTTCTTTCTGTCTTATCCATAGGAAATGATACCATCTACTGGACAGACATGGGTTTCAATAAAATTAGCCGAGCTAAAAGAGATCAAACTTGGAAAGAAGATGTCATTACCAATGGCTTGGGAAGAGTGGAAGGGATAGCTATTGACTGGATTGCTGGTATAACTTTGGCTTTTTTTGGTTTTGTTTCATACCTATTTTTAAGGGCTCAATCTCAATCTGATATATATATATATCTTCTAGCCACAGGGGTAAATAGTCTCTTCTGCCTTTGGCTCCATTCCTTCTAATACTTTTAAGCCTTTGAATAAGTGTTTTTATGTAAAGCAGATTACGTAGTGTTAACTTTGCCATTCTCCTGAGTGCTCCATGAGGTAGGTAAACAAAAGTGTTAGCCCCCTTTTGCATGAAGCCCTGTAGAAAGTTAAAATAGATTCCTTCTCCTGGTGAGAGAAGTTCCCACTTATTTTTAACATATAAATATATCATTATATGATTTAAACTACAGATGTGTAAGATTTAGAAAGTATTTGCATATTAGTTTATTTACAGATTTCTGCTTAGGAAATGTACGTATTAAAAATATAGAAGCTGAATGATTTCTTGAAGGTTATATGATGCTTGGAAGGTTAATAATTAGTCACAACTAGTAAATAGTTTCCTTTCTCACAGCTATATTATATATACAACTGTATTTTTCCTAGGTAACATATATTGGACAGATCATGGTTTCAACTTAATTGAAGTCGCAAGACTCAATGGCTCTTTCCGTTATGTAATTATTTCCCAAGGCCTGGATCAACCAAGATCTATAGCTGTGCACCCAGAGAAAGGGTAATTTTAAGATTTACATATATCTTTTGAATTTTAAGTAACTTTTCTTATTTCATTTAAAAATGTCCAGACTTCCACATTAATATTTGTTTTTAGTTACAACATCTGAAACAAAACTCAAAAATATCTCACCTAACCAGTAGAAAAAGTTTATTTTTATTTTCACTTGGTCATGTATAACTTAGTAATTGATAGGGTTACATTTCTTAAGCAACACTTGAGTATGTGTGTAAATCCATATGAGAAGACCAACATGTTCCTAGATTCTCAATTTAAAGTTCTGCCCTAGAACTGTTTACATAATAGCTACTGAATTACTTGCTGAGTGAATGAAATAACCATTTGATAGCCAAGCTTATTTTTTACTATTTCTAAAGCTCCAATTTCCACTTATGTTCAACATGTTCATCTTAAACTTTTTTTTTACCCTCGAGTTCCAGATAAATATGCCTGTCTTCCTGATATTTCCATTTGGATGTTTTATGGGCAAAGAAACTGTACATATCAAAAACTGAAGTGAATTCAATCTGGCAACATGTTTTGCTGATTTTTTTCTTCTAAATATTATCAGTCTACTACTCTCCATCTTTACAGCCTCCACCTTAATTAAATGTGTTCTTACCTTGCACTTATACCACTGCAATTTATTTCCTAACCTCACAAAAGACTAGACCGGCTTTTTTCTTTAATACAAGTCTATTGCTACTTAAACCTTTTCATGGAATTTTCATGGACTTTTGTATAAAGTACAGAGCTTCCATTGTGATCCTTCTTAATCAAACCCTATGTAAACATTCAGTCTCAATTTCTTCCTACAGTCTCTTTTGGACTTACTAATTTTTCAAATATTTCCACTGTTCCACTCCCCACCTTTGAAGAGCCTCATCCCATTACCTGCAATGTTCTCCTTACTTTTACCTTTTGCCAAATATTATTTATCCTTCTTTGGTTTTACCAGTAGGTTAGATCATTCTGTTATAGGACATCAAAATGCCAAGCGCTTTCATTTTTATATATCCTGTATATTAATATATGCTTGTTTATACTTGTTTAGTAGATCTCTTTTTTGCTGAACTGGATAATGCCTCTATTCTTCACTATAACTCCATAAGAGAAGAGCCATATATGGTTTCTTTCTCTGTCCCCAGAGTTTAGAACATTTATCTGGTAAAGAGCACAGTGCTGACCACTAACTGTTTTCCTTTCAAACAATAATGTAGAAGTAGTCCTGTTACAAAACCTCATAACCTCACATTACTCCCCACTACTGTGTCACTGTGTATCTTGCATCACTGGTATGACTTGACTTAGAGGGTTGTTTGTTTGTTTGTTTGTTTTTAAGAATAGGTAGTTTATGATTATATTGAACTCCTGTGCCTTTTGGAGTGGAAAAAAAGTGAAGCTGTGGTGGTCACCCACATGTTTATTAGTTAAACTAGTGCACAGAACAGTGATAGAGAATGAAGTCAATCTATGTGAAACATGTTAACTCTTGTGAAAATCTGCAACTTTTCCTATTTGTTATATGTTATATGTACTTTTCCAATAGTATCCTTGCTTCACTTTCTTGACAAATGCTATAACATTAAGTCATAATATTAGGACAGTGAAAAATGCAACAAACAATGTTAACAGGGGAAAGAGAAATGATGCCCACAAATCTGACACCCTTTAAGCTGAAACTAAGATTACAATATTTTTAAAAAATTGGAAAAGCTGCATTGGTTTGGGATGCCCTTGGATGCAAAGAATGTAAGTTTGAACTAATGTGTAGTAGCGCTAGGAGCTTCTCTTTCTCCCCTTTTCGACTACCATTTCTCTTTCCTAAGTTACATTTTTTCTTATGCTTGATGTTGTGGCTGCATTAATACAGCATGTTTGATTTATCATCAGGGAGTATATCTGCACTTAAGGAAGGAGGAGGGTGTTAGACAAAACATGTTTTCTTGCTAAGCTGTATCATTTTATTTAGAAAAAGAAAGATTTTGGTTTTATTTTTATTTTTATTTTTTTCCTTTGAGTAGTATGTACATTTTAATGATGGTAATTCTCCCAATTCATGAACACAGTATGTCCTTCCAATTATTTGTATATTCCTCACTTTCTTTCTGTGGTATCCTATAGTTTTTCAAGTGCAAGCATTTAACCTCCTTGGTGAAATTTATTCCTAGGTAACTAATTTTTTGTTGTTGTTGGAATAGTAAATGGTATTGTTTTCTTAATTTCTCTTTCTTTGATTTCATGATTGGTATATAAAATTACCACCGATTTCTGGATATTAATTTTATATCCTACTGCTCTGCCAAATTTATTTATTAGATCAGATAAAATACAGCATGTATTCATGATAAAGACTCTCAGCAAAATAGGAATAGAGGGGTCAGACCTCAACACACTGAAGGCCGTCCGTGTATGACAAAATCACAGCCAACATTATACTCCATGGGCAAAAATTGAAAGGGTTTCCCTTAATATCAGGATCAAGACAGGGATGTCTGCATTCCACTGTTCTTATTTTAACATAGTACTGGAAGTAACCAGACACAGCAATCAGACAAAAAGAAGAAATAAAAAGCATCCAAACTGGAAAAAAGGAAGAAAAACTGTCATTAATCCCACATGACCTAATATTGTACAGAGAAAATCCTAAGAAAGATTTTGGTTTTAATCCTCCCATTTATTAACTCTCAAATAGATTACATGCCCAACCTTAGATCAGTCAATAGCCAAAGGGAAGGGATTATCTTGACATATTTAGACAAGTTATATTTCCCAGCCCAAACAATATACACTGGATATCTGAAAAAAACTCAGTTTGTATTACTAGGAGAGAACTTGAGTAGATGGATTTCAAAGAGACAGTGTTAAAAAAAAAAAAAAAACAGAGTAAAAGCAACTCTCTTAATTGTTCTATTTCAGTAGCCATCCCAACTTACTCTCGTTTTTAGTTGTTTTTTTTTCTTTGACATATTAATGTTGGAGTGAACCCGTGCATTGGTCTCTGTTATTTTTTTTCTTCTTGGTTTGGTGATCTCATCCCACCTAAATATTAAAGATTCCAACATGTATATACCCAGACCAGACCTCATTCCTAAACTCTAGTTTTGTATGTTCAATTGATTATTCAACATATTCACTTCGAGATCTTTGGCTGATTTTAATTCTCCAGATGGGTGCCACAACATTTGATATTCTGCATGCTCTCCTTACAACGAAAAGTAAAATATCTTTTCCATATTTTTGAATTTGGTTGGACCTGTGACTGTTATGGAAGTGATAATATGCAATTTCCAACATTATGTCATAAAAGAAGATAAAACTTCTCCCTGCTTCTCTTGGGATGCTCTTAGAAGTTGCGAGGAAATCAAGCAACTGCATAAAGAGGCCACGTGTCGGTGTTCAAACTAACAATCCTAGCTAAGGTCCCAGGCTGACAGCCAGCACTGACAGCTAGACGTATTGAGTGAGGGACCTTCAGGCGCTTCCAGTCCCCAACCATATATAACCCTAGCATTGTTGTCTTCACAATCGAGAAGAGAACGACTCATGCAGAGCTCTGACCCAATTGCAAACTCATAAGCAAATGAATTAGTGTTGTTTTAAGCCTCTAAATTTGGAGTGATTTGTCAAGGAGCAATATATAACAAAAACAAGATCCATCAGAAATTTTCACCTTAACAGTGTAAAACTAAACTGAATCTTTTTTCTATAATTGTGATTTCTCCATTGGCTGTTGCCAGTTTTGTTATTTCCGTTGCTTTGGCCAAAACCCTTGGCATTATCTTTAGTGTGTCTTTTACTCTATGTTCAATATATCAAGAATTCTGTTACTTTTGGCTTCAAAATACATTCATACTCTACCAACTTCTCATGGACTTTATTGCTACCACCCTAACCTGAGTCATCCCTCTTGCCAATATTTCTGGATCATAGGGTAATATCCTCTACTCTTGTAGTTCTATAGTCAGTTTTTCATGTAGTGGCCTAATTATTCTTTTGGAATTTATGTAGCTGTCACTTCTTTCCTCAGAATTTACCAGTTGTTCCCTTTTTACCCTAGTTTGGACATGGGCCACAGTGTGGGAACTGACTGTGGGGGTGGGGGGAGGAAGGCAAGAGGGAAAAATTGGGACAACTGTAATAGAATAACAACTTTTTTTTAAAAAATGCTCACAACAAACCTAAAATGGTATTATTTTCTCCATTTAACAAATAAGAAAAATGAGTCAGCAATTTTAACATATTGCTCTGTCATCAAGTCATTATGTGAGAAAGTTAGGTTTTGCTAAACTTCAGATATTATTCTACCTTATATGTGTATGCATGCGTGTTACATGTTACATGTAAACATATATAGTATTGTTTTAAGCATCATAGAAATTAATAAAAATCAAGTATATAAGAAAACAGTTTTAACAGTTTCAGAATAAAATTATAATGAAAAATTAGTGAAGAGAGAATAAATAATACTAAAACAGAATAGAGAAAAATTAGGAGAAAAATTCGAATTGTGTGTGACTCTCCCCCACGCAGCCTCCACAGTGTGCCCCTGGATGTCTGCCACTACCTATTGAGACTGGAAGGTGTGAGTGCAATTTTGCTTAATTTCAAGGATAAAACACATGACTCTATTAAATGTGTCCATATCACACCTGTAAACTTGAAAATAAAAAATGTTCTTTTCCAATATGATGGTATTTTAAAAATCTTTTTTTATATTATAGTTCATAATCAAGCAATAAATCATTATATATTCACTAGAGAAAATTTGATCAATTGCTTGACTGTGAATAATTATCTTAATGGTAGGAACAAGTATAATATGAATGTTGTGAAATTCCATACATACACAGAAAATGGGTTTGTTTCTAATAAAGAATTTATTCCCTTCATATTTGTAATAAATCTAACAATTCATTTGTTTTCTGCAGAACCTCTGTGCCTGGCCTATTAGAGATTCATGTAGTTCAATTTAACAGGCCTCTTGCTGTTACTTGTCAATCTGTCATTTTCTTTTTCATTTCTTATTGAAATCTAGTATACACCATCAAGTTGTTATTCCAGACCTTCTTTCCCTTACATATCTTTTATATCTCTACAATCCATCTTACCATAAACTATACCTACTACTCTCTATGATGATCGAGAACATCAGGCAAAGAGTCCCACATATACTTCACTCTTTGTCAGTCTGTTCAATGAACATTCAGTGAGTACTATACATGGCAAAACAGATCATGTAAGTACATCTCCATTTCCTCCTTAGCCTTCAATTCAGTACCTTTTGACACAACAGAACCACTTACTATGTGAAAGATTCTGGCGGGCCCTGTGAAGTATGATGGCATAAGTAAGATGTTACTGCTGTTCACGATGAATGTTGTGTTTAAATTTGCAGCTTAAACAAGTACAAAATTTCAGTTAAAGACTAGTTTTCATCTTGTAAAGGAAGACTCATTTTCAGGCATAAAAAGATTACATCACTACAACTTAAGCTTCAATCTCATATCTAAATCTCATGTTAAAGTAATAATTTCCGTAAGACCATTATAAAATTATATTGAGTTTTAGAGATAAAATACAGCATGTAATTAGAGGAGATAATAAAAGTGAGGGTAGTAGCAGCAATGGTGGTGATTATTAGAGGCTTAATGGAGGAGACTTGAAGGAGAACGTTTTCTGAGATGGAGTGGGGATATATTGGTAAAACAAAGACCGTTAGCAAGAGTTTAAGTACATGGCATACGGGTGGGAAAGAGTAGGTGATGTAGATGGAAGATGAGTCGGGGCTGTAAAATAGGCAGTAAGATGCCGTACTTTAAAATCACTGCCATGGTGTGTACCATGGTGTGTACGATGGTAGTGTTCCTTCAGTGCACCAATTAAAATCTAAACTGGTCCTGGCCCCTCTCTTCTAAGCCTCCCCGCAGCCCTCAACAACTCGCATAACCAGAAATCAGAAGTGTGATGAGAGTTTATGGAAGTCGTAGCAATCTTTAAATAGGGAACAAAACGTGTCACTCTCTTACTGTAAGTCCTCAGAACAGGAGGAGTCAGGTCAAAGTTGGAGAGAGGAAGAAAATTTTAACATAAATTTGAGATTTAAGTTTGGATTTAGAAAGACCTGGTCTTTGATGTTAGAGAATTAATCTTAATATGATTCTGTGCTTTTAACTAAAATTTTCTTGGAAGTCCTGGATTCCTCCTGAGATAGAAAATTCTGAAGATGAGATATTGACTCGAGCATAAGCGGAATCAGAAGTCGAATAAATATAAAGTCTCTACTTATTCCAATAGGGATCTGACTCTGCAATAGAACATGTTAGTGGAAGAGATTACCCAAGAAAGAGTACAGAAAAAAAAAAGCCTAAGAACAAAAATTAAGGATATTTACAGTTAGGGAATAAACTGATTGAGGGGAAAAATACAGAAAATATAGAAAATAAAAAATATAGAAAATATAGAAAATAATGGAAGAGAAAGTGTAAAACAACCATTTCAAGTCTGCAGGAAAAAAAAATTACTGTATCATAGTCAAGGTAAGAGAGTTTTGGGTAGATTGTGTCAGGAATAAAGAGATTTGGGGAGTTAAAAACACAAAACATGAGATCGATGATTAGGATGTTATTATTATTTTTTATCAATCTCAGGAGATTGGTAAGGGCAGAAGCCAAATATAAAGAGTTAGTAAGAAGACAAATATAAAAAATATATAGAGAATTAGTAATTAGAAGTAGAACTAGCATATTTAGACTACAGTTACTGAAACTTGGGCCAAGGAGGGAAAGAGGAGAAAATAGAAGGTATATTGAAGAGAGAAGATCCTAGGATATGGAGAAAGTTTTTCTTAACATTGGAGTCAGAGGGTACTTCACATATTTATAGGCAGAGGGGAAGAGACTGGGAAAAAGGAAGAAGGAAAAAATGCACATGACAAGAAAAATTCCAAGGATTGTAGGAGGAAACTTGGCACAGAAGAAGTAGTAAATGGATCAATAATAAGAGGCGACACAATATTGATAGACAAGATTTTCATCTTATATCATGTATCCCAGAAATTGTTTATATTGGAAATAGAGCATTTTCACTGATAATTAAACTTAGTTTGTGTCCTTGCTTGTGTAAGGCAGAGGCAAAACGGAGATGCAGGTTCCTGGAATAGTTAAAGATGAGGAACCGTGAGCTGGGATATTCACAGGATAATCAACATGAGTCAGAAAAGTCCCTAAGTATGTCAGCAGTGGAGGGAGAAGATGGCAAAGTTATCAGTGAGTAGTAAAGCAATTAAATAAATGTGGTGGCTAATTGTGATACAGTGACAATGTGATAGTATGGGAAAATGAAATGTGTGAGTTCATACTGTGAATATTTTGAAAGAAGAGAATACAACCTCAGAGAAAGTTTCTTTTGTTACTAAAATTTACTTCTTCACTTTTATTTTAAACACAATGACATCTATTTCCTCAGGCAACCCATGCAATAACTATTCTTTTTAAATCTATCATCTCTACCTTGTTCTTTTCAATGAAGTTTTTCCCTTTGCTTTCAAGTAGACTCAGATTCTTCTTATTTGAAAAAAGGATAAAAAATAAAACCAATGTCTTATCTCTTCACATATGGTTACTTCCTAACTTCTTTTTTTAAAGATTTTATGTATTTATTTTCAGAGAGGGGAAGGGAGGGTGAAGGAGAGGGAGAGAAACACTATGCAAGAGAAACACTGATTGGTTGCGTCTCACATGCTTCCAACCAGAGACTTGGCCTGCAACTCAGACACACACCTGACAGAGAATCGAACTGGAGACCTTTTGGTTTGTGGGATGACACACCCAACCCACTGAGCTACACCAGTGAGGGCTACTTCTTAACTTCTTGAGAGTTATATCCATTGTTTCTTCATTGAACTTCTGAAATGGGTTTTCAGCTTCCGTTCTTTCCAGACATTTTTAAATTTATCAGTAGACAAAGCCAATTATTTTTTTCAGTTTTCATACCAGTTGTGTTCCTCTTTATAGTTTTTTTATTAATTATCCATTCAATAATTTATTTTCTCTGTTACCTTATCTAACTTTCCATTTTGTTATTCTCCCTGACATCCTCCAGACATGTCCTCTAAGCATTGTACATCTCCTCTCATCATTTTTCTCCTCATTTAAACCTTTGAATGCCATTCTCTCTCTTGCTATATTTATCTTTTAAACTCATTCTCATGTTGTTATACTTTAAACCCTGCATTACATTCCCTCCCTAAATCATTACATCTCTTTTAATTTTATCACGGTTCTTTTGTCCTAACAAGATTAAATTTTATCTTAGATTTTTCCATAGCTTCTGATTACCGATTTCACCTGCCACTAAATCCTGTCATTTTTTTCTCTCCAGACGTCTTAGATTTTACATTTCTCTGTGTTGCAGCTATGAGCTCAGCACTGACTCTGCTAGAGGATCTCAGTAAATATTTTTTATTTCTTAATTTCTTGTCTTCATCCCACAAGAAATCTTGGACTATGTAGCAATATTTTAAATATCATTTACTCTGTACCCTCATATTTACTTAAAAACATTTCAGTATTACATAAATCACAGGGCTAGGTACTTTCTCAGGGTGCATAGTTAAGAATCAATACATGTTTTTAACTGTTAAGCTTATTCTTCTCTAGTGTTTGTTCCTGCTTGGAAATATTAGTGATATGTTTCTTCCTATAAATTACCCACATGTTTACTGACTTGAGTTCAAATAAGGGCGGTTGGGGTGGCAGGAAGGCTTAAAAATGACCAGTCTGTATAAGTTTTTCAAACATTGCTTTTCAGGTACTATTACCTAGATTTTTAGGTGTCAAATTCATATCACAGGAATAAAGTATAGTATTTCAGTGCTCTATTTGAAATTAAAATATGGCAGGTTGTATTGACAAGGGAAAACATGAACCGTAATGGAATAAATTAACTGAATCCAAAATATAAATGGGTCTTGTAAAATGTACATGAAGCTTGTTATTCAGCAAAGGAAACATAAGGTCTTTTAAAAATGTAGCCAATGCAAGATAGAAAGTGTATATTAATTTAGTTCAGCTCGAAAAACCAGTTTTTCTCTTCCATTGACTTTTTTGGGAAAGCAATCACTTTCTTTTTTAAAAAATTGAAATCTCTTAATTTTCTTTATGCTAAAAAGTTATATTCTCCTTACAACAACAAAAAATGATGTATATGAAGTTGCAGTAAGATTTTGAAAAAATTGGCTAACTTTCCATGGAATTGGATCACTAAGTAAAGCAGGAATATATTGTCATTTTGTTTTCTTTTTAAGCAACAGGATGTACATTGCCTCTCTTAACTTAGCTTTATATTTCTATGAATATAAATAACTTGCTTAAAAGCATTTACTTCCAATGCAAAGATTCAGTTTGACAATATATCTTATGTTCAAATACATATGGTCAAACAGTCCTTGATTGATTATGTATAAAAATGAAAGCATGGAGAGGCTTTTAGAATACACTCAACGATATGCAGGTTGAGTGACGGTTTAACATCTGTTGAGCTAGCAAGAGTGTATAATATAGTTTAACACCCTTTTTCTAGAGTTTATTTTGCATTTAAGTCAAAGAAACACTTTAAAAAATAAAATGGAATTAAAGTTGATTTACAATAGAAATAACAGTTGAATCACATGCTAGTACATAATATTAAGATACCATGATGCTCAAGTAAGTTAGGAATACAACAGTCATGCCCCAGATCACAGCTGCCTCTCCCTCTGGGTCTCTGAGTGAGGCCTGTGAAATTATGAAAACAAGTGAAAGAAAACTGTCACACCGTTTTTCATTAGGGATATTCTCAAAAATTCTGTAGGCATCTACCCTTATTTCAAAGCTGCTTAGCCCTTACTCACCCAGTCCTTTTTAATTAGATGCATCCTCATTCCTCAAACATGAATCTTGGATTTTATCTCTTCCTCTAAAAGAAGGGAAGAAGGACAAGAAATGATCAAGTTGCCCTAAGATAGAACTGCAGCTCTGTGGTTTGTGGTGGAGAATGGCCAGAAAGGTCATGCTATTACCCATTGCAAGAGGGGACCCCTGGCCCAGACCCCCAAAGCCATAGTGATGGCAACCAAAGATAGCCACACAGAAATGTAACACCTTTCCTTAATTTCTTAAGGGATCTGATCCATAAAACACGGTAAAAAGGTAAAACAGAAATTTGAAAAGTACTTTTATTTATTTGTTAATATTGCCACAGTTTGTTCTAATACAGAATATCCAGCATAAGTTAACCTGGATATATATGATAGGTTGGAGGCCATGAGATATATTAAAAATTTCTGTATAATACTTTAAGTATTCTAAATAAGCTCATGATTATTAGGAATCTAGGTTCCAAGAGAAGAGATACTAAATAAATACATAGGAAAATTCACTGATTATAAGAAAACATCAAATATAATATATTGAAAATACCAAGAATTAGTAAAAGATGGACCATTCACTCAAGAAAACCATTATTAAACATGCACATAATAAATTAATATCATAGTGTACTTGCAAATATATGTATTTTTTTTAATTGTTGTTCAAGTAATGTCTCCATTTTCCCACCACCACATTCCCCTGCTCCACCCATGACCAACTCCCACCCTCAATCCTTCTCTGCTTTGGCTTTTTCCATGGGCCCTATATACATGTTCCTTGATGACCTTCCCCTCCTTTCCCCCATTATCTCCCTCCCCCCTCCCCTTGGTGACTGTCAGTTTGTACTTTATTTCAATATCGCTGGTTATATTTTCCTTGCTTGTTTGTTTTGTTGATTAGGATCCACTTATAGGTGAGATCATATGGTATCTGTCTTTCACCACCTGGCTTATTTCACTTAGCATAATGCTCTCCAGATCCATCCAAACTGTTGCAAAGAAAGTAACTCTTTCTTCCTTTCTGCTGCGTAGTATTCCTTTGTGTAAATGTACCTCAGTTTTTTGATCCACTCATTTACTAATGGACACTTAGGCTGCTCCCAGCCCTTGGCTATTGTAAATTGTGCTGCTATGAACATTGGGGTGCACAGGTTCTTTTGAATTGGTGTTTTTGGATTCTTAGGGTATAATCCCAGCAATGGAATTGCTGGGTCAAAAGACATTTCCATTTGTAGTTTTTTGAAGAAATTCCAAACTCTTTTCCACAGTGGCTGCACCAATCTGCATTCCTACCAACAATGCACTAGGGCTCCCTTTTCTCCACACCCTTGCTAGCACTTGTTGTTTGTTGAGTTGCTTATGATGACCGTTCTGACTGGTGTGAAGTGTTATCTCACTGTGGTTTTAATTTGCATCTCTCTGATGTCTGGTGATGCTGAGCATCCTTTCATGTGTCTCTGGGCTCTGTGTATGTCCTCCTTGGGGAAGTGTCTGTTCAGGTCCTTTGCCCATTTTTTAATCAGGTTGTTTGTCTTCCCGGAGTGGAGTAATGTGAGTTCTTTACATATTTTGGAGATCAAATCCTTGTTCAAGGTATCATCGGCAAATATATTTTCCTATACCGTTGGTTCCCTTTTAATTTTGCTGATGTTTTCTTTAGCCATGCAGAAGCTTCTTCTTTTGATGAAGTCTCATTTGTTTATTCTTTCCCTTATGTCCCTTGCTCTAGGGAACATATTGGTGAAAATATTGCTGTGTGGGATATCTGAGATTTTCCTGCCTATGTTCTCCTCTAGGACTTTTATGGTGTCGTGACTTATATTTAAGTCTTTTATCCACCTTGAGTTTATTTTAGTGTGTGATGTAAGTTGGTGGTTGAATTTCATTTTTTTGAATGTAGCTGTCCAGATCTCCCAGCACCATGTGTTGAAGAGGATATTTTTTCTCCATTTTATGATTCTGCTTCCTTTGTCGAATATTAATTGACCATATTGACATGGGTTTATTTCTGGGCTCTCTATTCTGTTCCATTGTTTTGTTTGCCTGCTCTTATGCCAGTACCAGGCTGTTTTGATTACAGTGACCTTGTAATATAGTTTGATATCAGGTACTATGATCCCTCCTACTTTGTTCTTCTTTCTCAAAATTGCTGCAGCTATTCAGGGTCATTTATGGTTCCATATAAATTTTTGAAATGTTTGACCTATATCTGTGAAAGCACATGTATATATTGTGTTAGGATTTTATTTTTTTAGTTTTAGAGAGGGAAATGGGGGGAGAAAGAGAGGAAGAGAAACATCAATATGTGGTTGCCTCTCATGCAGCCCCTAGTGGGAACCTGACCCACAACCCAGGCATGTGCCCTAGACGAGGAATTGAACCAACAACACTTTGGTTCACAGGCCGGCACGCAATCCAGTGAGCCACACCAGCCAGGGCTATATGTATTTTTTAAAATGTGAGGAAAATGGACAGTGAGGTAAGGCACAAATACATAAATAAAATAAGGAATTAAATATAATATAGGTTGAGAAGCCTAATGTGCTATGGGATTGCAGGTGCCAAAGAAGTTTTTCTTTGTGAAGAAATTTCCTCCATACTTAACCACTGTTGGCTGAGTGACACTATTTTTTTACATAAGTAATAATAGTTTTATATAATTATTAGATATCATAAAGTAGTGAGTCAAGAAGAAATTAAATGTAATACTTAAGAAAAACAAACACCAAAATAAGAGCTCTTAAATTATAACTTATCAAATCATTTTTAGCTTAAACAGAAAGAGAAAACAACTCAGGTGGCCTGTATCTATATTTTTGCTCAAAATAAAGGTTCAATTCTGAAGTTGTTTATGGGAATGACAACTTCTCTTCCCACAACACTTCAACATTTTCTGTGTTAAAACCCCTAATTTTGTGACTTACAGAGTTAAATTAGCAAGTTTTAACCATTTCTATTAGCATTTTCTTAGATAACATTTTATCTACCCACTTGCTTCTGACATGAAAGAGTGAGCTTCACAAGGGTCAGTAAGTCCCATTTATTTTGTTTATTCACCACCTAGAACATAATAGGTACTTAATATATTTTGAAATGAAAGAATGTATTTGAGAATCATTCAGCAAAGTATGAACAAAAAAAGAAAAAAAGAAAAATACTGTTTCTAGAGTCTTCCTTTTAGCAGAGTGTTTTGCAATCTGTGGTTGAGTTGTTTATTGCAATAGTAACACATACATGACTCAAAAATGAAGCCCTGACAGGAACAGAGAAGATTCTGCATTATACCATATTCTTCATAGAGAATGAGAAATTCAACTTATGTGTTCATAAAATATATTCAAATTTTACAATATTATATCATTTCGCTTGTGCCCTAAAGATGGAAATATTGACATGTTGGCCTAAAAGGTATTTACTTAGTGTGAGTTTCAAGTGAATCTGGTGAAAGTGCTAAGACACTGAAAGAAACAAGCAGTTTTTTGTCTAAAAGTTGATGCTCCCATATACAACCTGGCTACTCTTGGTAATCTGTAGGAGTTTTGTTTTTAGTTTGTCTTTTTGCAGATATATTAACACATGGTTGACCCCTAATCTAGCAGAGGACACAATGGCATTTCAAATTCTGTTCTCCATTTGGCACTGTTCCTATAAGAAAATTACACAATCATCTTTTCTTTGTGCCACCGGGGAAATTTTTATTATCTCAGATTTCCTTCAGCATATCTGATAAAGTATCTAATCGTGCTTTCTTAGAGAATGAATAAGAATGGGGAGAAATGACAAGTTTATTGTGAAAATTGCAACCCAGATCTGTACTTTAGGGAAACAGTTTAGCAGTCAACAAAGAGAATCTTAAATTCAAAGAAAATAGTTGATTCAAATTAGTTGGTTTTCACTATCATTTATATAACTAAAATATAAAAATACATTAAATACTATTATTTTTAACAGTTTAGACTTCTTCATTCTTCTTTTTCTTCCCTTACACTTCTTTACGCTTCCCCAATGAAAGTCAGAGCTTTGTTTCCATGTAGCCTTATTTCACAAAAGTAGTTTATTTGAAGTTATTCAAGGACACTTATAGTGCCTTAAATATATATTTTTTTTCTATTTGAAACTAATTAATTATTACATAAAATTATTTGGTTTCCTTTATATGTGAACCTGTATTAAACTAATTCTGATATCAATATAATTATTATATGATAAATTCAGTAAACTTGGGGATAAGAAAGTGTATGCTAGGCCTTTGGGAGCAGGTCCACTGTAACTAAATGCGGCCTTTTACCTATTACCAAAATGTCAATAATTAATTGGAAATTAACTTATGGTACATATCCATTGCACAATTTTCTGCCAAAGACTTCTGTGTCTAATGAAAACAATAGAGACATTTGTGTTTTGATGATTTCTAATAGTATTCCTATAAGGTTTCAAGACACTTTTGAATGTTCCTTTTTAAATTCTAAATTTTTGAAAAATTCTTTTATTGATTATGCTTTTACAGTTGTGCCAGTTTTTCCCCTTTGCTCCCCATCTGCCCAGTACTCCCTTCCCTCCAGCAATCCCCCTTCCCTTAGTTCATGTCCCTGGGGCATGCATATGAGTTCTTTGGCTTATTCCATTACCTACACTGTTCTTAACATTCCCCTGCCTATTTCGTACCTACTAATTTGTACTTCTTAATCCCTGCACATTTACCCCATTCTCTCACTTTCCCCTCCTAACTGATAATCCTCCAAATGACCCCATATCTATCCCCCGACTGTTCCTGTTCTGATTGTTTGCTTAGTTTGTTTTTTAGATTCAGTTGTTGATAATTGTGAATTTGTTCCCATTTTAATGTTCATAGTTTTGATTATCTTTTTCTTACATAGTTCTCTTTAACAGTTTATATAATAATGGCTTGGGGGTAATGAAGTTCTTTAGTTTTACCTTGCCTGGGAAGCATTTTATCTGTTCTGATTCTAAATGGTAGCTTTGCTGGAAAGAGTACTCTGGGTTGTAGGTTTTTGCTTTTCATCACTTTGAATATTTCTTGCCAGTCCCTTCTAGCCTGCAAAGTTTCCTTTGAGAAATCAGCTGAGGGACTTATGGAAACTCCTTTGTAGGTAACTCTCTGCTTTTCTCTTGCTACTTTTAAGATTCTCTCTTTATCTTTAAACTTTGACATTTTAATTATTATGTGTCTTGGTGTGGTCCTCTTTGGATCCAATGCTTTTGGGACTCTGTGCTTCCTGAACTTGTATGTCCACTTCCTTCACCAAATAGGGAAGTTTTGTTTCATTATTTTTCAAATAAGTTTTCCATTTCTTGCCTTTCCTGTTCTTCTTCTGGTAACCTTATGATTTGGGTATTTGTAAATTTGGAGATACCCTTTAGGGTCCTTATTCTATCCTCATTTTTTAATTAAATTATTTTTTTCTCCTTGCTGTTCTGATTGAATGTTTTTTTCTTTCTTATATTCAAGATCATTGATTTGATTTTCGGCTTCATCCCCTCCACTATTGGTTCCTTGTAGAATTTTCTTTATTTCACACAATACAGCCTTCATTTCTGCCTGGGCCTTTTTTATGCTGTTGCAGTACCCAACGAATTTGGGTGTTTTTGTTTGTTTGTTTGTTTGTTTGTTTTGTTTTTTAAGATTTTTAAAATTTATTTATTTATTTATTTTTAGACAGAGAGGAAGGGAGTAAGAAAGGGAGGGAGAGAAATATTAATGTGTGGTTGCCTCTCACATGCCCCCCACTGGGGACCTGGCCCACAACCCAGGCATGTGCCCTGACTAGGGGTTGAACTGGCAACCCATTGGTTCTCAGGCCAGTGCTCAATTCACTGAGCCACACCAGCCAGTGCCCAATGAGTTCTCTGATCATTGTGATCACCAGTGTTTTGAACTCTGCATCTGATAGGTTGCATATTGCCATTTCATTTAATTCT